>CAIGRE010016707.1:0-12048 GCA_903798275.1 Fraxinus angustifolia subsp. syriaca
CTCAGTATATTGACATAAACAGGTAAGTTATCTGAGCTTAAGTTGCAACTACAGTTTTGATTGGCAAAAGATCTTTAAGGTAAATCCTTCTAACTAGTATCCAAGTTTTCAGACTGCCAAGTACTTAAATGTTAGTAATGCTTATGGGTCATTCTTGGCAGACATGATGAATATTAGTGTAACAATGATTTTATGACCATCTTTAAATTTTAAGACATTGTTTTGGGAGCAAGATTATAGTTAAAGTCATTTTTTGATCAAAGCTTGAGTCCTTTCACGATAAACCGAAAAGAGTTGGGATTCTTCAGTCTTCATAGGAAGTATGGATGTTGCTGAGCTTTAATATTGTTTTATGCTGCCTTCACTGCAGTTTATCTTTAAAGGCTTATGCTCATGAGGATACATCAGTGGGATCATGGATGATGGGTCTTCAAGCAACTTATATAGATGACAGTCGGCTGTGCTGCAGTTATGCAGGCCAAGGTAAATTCACATTTACCATGTTATTTCAACAGTTTGTATCCTGTCTATGTTATTTCCTACTATCTACTTTGTAAATATGCATCCCTTCCTGGATTAGTTTTTCTATTATTTTTTTTTTCCTTTGGGTGGTGTTGGTGTTTTTCTTTTTGTTTTCTTTGGGGGCAGGGGTGGGTAGAGGAAGATAATAGGAAAATAGACCAGCAAAAAAGGATTGAGTACTTGGGATCGGCAAAATTCTATAACTACGGAACCAACTGTGTTATTTAAAAAAAGAAAGAAAAGAAAGAAAGAAATAGAAATAGGGCAGCCTTAGTTTAAGTAAATGGTTCTCCCCCATTGCTTAACCTAGCCACTGGAATAATACGAAAATGCAAGTCGTTGATTTAAACCAAATATACTGTTTGTGAATTTGATGGCTTTAGACTTGTCAATAATGATTCGTATTTTGTACAGAATAGCCCAATTTCACATGATATTAACATAGTTTGAATTGTTGTATTCCAGACAAGGTGTGCTCATTGGCGTAAGAATAAAAGCTAGCCGTTTTTTCATCACTCCTGAATTCTGTATGGGCAGGAAATGCAGTTGGTGCATATCGAATGTGGTCGGGGAACTGATTCTTTGTAGCATTTAGTACCGGAATGATCCGTGGAAAATATAAGTTAGAGCATTCTTTTCGTAGAGTCGAATCTTACTCAATACAGAGGATGTACACAAGTTGGCTGAGACTGTATACCTACAAAACTCTAACTTGTATGGAGTTCAGCTTTAGGTGTATAATTCTTGGCATTTATCTGAGACAGACATTTCTTACTTTCTAAGTTTTTTTCTCTTCTTATGCAAGCTAAAGTATGTGCACTTGGGGGTGTAAAGAGGGACTTGCTAGTGCTGGCTTTTGGGGGCCTGGAGTGCCTAAATTACTCCTGGCACGGCGCATAGCCACGTCCTGGACTCGGCAATACCAAGTCAATACTATTTTAAAGAAATAATAGGCCACGGGCCCTACGAGTCATGCCTAGCTAGCCTAGCCCGGCTGTAAGGTCGCCCCAACCTGGACGGCTGGCTTGAAACTCCGAAGTGCATTGTGATTTTATACTATCTTATCCTTTGAAGACCAAGATGATGGCAAGTATGCCTAGCTTTACTGGTTACAGGGCTCTAATAAAAATAATTGAAACAATTCGAGCTCCTCCATTAACCTATGTCAAATTCCCGGCAATTATCCTTCCCGCTCAAATTTATGAATGGATACATCTCTAGCATGCTATACCCAAATCTAGATGGCTAAAATATTAATAATAGTCAGAATTGATTAGAAATAAAAATAATTACTACCTTAAATATACATGGACAACAATTTTTAATGTACCATTCAGGATTTACCATTTACGTAGTGGTCAAAAATCTTGACAACAAACAAGAACCTAGTTGCATACACTTCTTTCCAAATTATCGAGATTAAGATGATGCAGCAGCAGGCCCAAATTTATTCGGCCGGTTTTCGCCCAACAAATTTGTGACATTTAAGTCAACGTCCTCTAGACCAACACCAATGACAGAAGATTGCTCGGACTCCTAACAGAAACATCAACACCACCAGCTTGAACTCCTTCCAAGTTATTTTGAACCCGAACATTAGGGCCACTCCTGCACTTTCCCATGCATTTGCAGCCCTCAACTCCAAATTCAATCCCAACTATCCTCTGAAATTCCTCTAACAATGCTGCAGCACCTGATTTCTTGCATTTTCCATCCATACACACCTCGATTTTCTTAGCAGAAGCTACTTTAACCATGGTATTCCCATGGCTGGAATTAACATTATTTGTGTCTCTACATAAGCTATCTGTGCTAGAACAGCATTCTTGAACTGATCCACAAGATTCAACGCCCCTCCCAACGTCAATTTTCTCCTCTATGATCGCACTCAGAAAGGCTGGCACTGACTCCAAAATGCTCGTTTGTAACTCCATAGTTGTCCCCTCTTGGGTGGACAAGCTAGGAGAGGGTGATGCTACTTATCCACTCGTATCAAGGCATCCGGGACTGCCTGTGGCGTTTAAGGCGGTTCACGTCAACCACTCTCCGCATTCACTATCACTTTCGGAAGAAGAACTTGAAGAGCAAGAAGTTATTCAAGGAACAAAGGTCTACATGGATGATTCTTATTGGTTGAAGTTCGAGAAATCCGACGTGTGCTGGCACTGGCGCGCCGAAGCCTTTTTTTTTTTAGGAGTAATGTTATTCGCAGTGAAAACTATCGTAATCTTCGCATGTGATATATATGTTATAGTTTGTGATTTAGTCAATTAATGTGGTAGTTTTTTATTGAGTCGTGTTTCAAATCACAAACCGTTACATATATGTCACGTAGAAATACTATCGATAGTTTTCACTACGAATATCATTATTCCTTTTTTAGTGGATTTTTCTATTTGTACACGTAGTGTACACTTCGATGTACACATAGCAAAATAGTTTCTCACTTTCTTTCCTATTTTGGACATACGATTTTGGACGACATGGACAGTTGGATTAAAAGAAAGGAAATTGGACGGTTGGGATGTAAACAACTCCTTGACACGTAAGATGCCAGGTGGATGTTTGCCCGTTAGATGCTTCAATCATGTTACACAAACAAGTTCAAAAAAGGGTTTAAAAATAGGTAGATATATGTCGACACATAATTTGATAGTTTAAAAAAAAAAACACTCAAACATGTGTTTACATCCCAACCGTACATGTTTAAAAAATTCGTACATGTTTGAAATTTTGATCATTGACCACCTTCAAATCAATTCTTAACAGGTTTTTAAAACATTAATCGTAACATGTCGACGTAGTTTGCAAACCTTGCTCTTAGGAGAATTTTGTTTGATTTTCTATTAATATGTCAATTTTATTTTTTCCTGAAAAGACAATTTTAGAGTAAATTTTATTTGTAGTCGCTGAAGTTTCAAAGAAATTTCAATTGACTCGTTGAACATTAATCTATCCATGGACAGGCCTAGGGGGTGGTCTGAGGGTCATGTGACCCCCCAACTTTGCTTCCATATTTTTTTCACCGTTAAATTTTCTAAGTTTTTATTTCAATTTTCTAAGTTATTATGGGATGTGAAACGAAATTGAAAATAGAACATTCTTAATACCATTTCGAAGTGCATTTTCGGATGCAAATTACATGGGGTATGATTTTTTTGAACGTAAATTTTTAATTGTAAAATTTCTCCAAACTTTTTGCAAGTTCGATTATGACCCCCTAACTTTAAACTTATACGTCCACCTCCGAATCTATCTTAATTGGATCACTTAGGTTCACCCTTGAACTCAATTCACCACTTTGTCATAGTCTTCCATATTTATTAGCAAAATGGTGATAGCGATGAGACGTGGATGGAAGGAGCAACTATTACCATCATCACCTTGTCGAAAATTTTTCGAAGATGAGGCGAAGATTTAAAAATTCCCGCCCAGCCTATTCGATTATTATTTTAAAAACTTAAAAATACAAAAAAAAAAAAAAAAGTTGAAATGAAAAGATCCGGGGATGAGGATCTATATCCCGCCCCGCTTATCATTCAGGCAAGGATGGCAAAAAAGTTCAGTGGTTTGGACGGTTCGGGCTCGGCCTGTAAAAAGCCCGAGCCGAAGCTCGGGCCAATACTCATTTTGGGACGTCAGAACGAACCCCGCCCAGCCCGTGGCCTGACGAGCCTGCCCATATTTAAAAAAAAAAAATTAATTTTTTGAAAGAGCTGCCTGCAAAGGCAGGTTGTGCAAAGGCAGCCTGCAACCTGCCTTTGCAGGTAGCTTGTTTTTGAGTTAATTGTTTCAACGGTAATTGAACTTTACAAAGTGCCACGTTTCACTAACTGAAGTTTAAATTGCATCTCATCACTCACTGAACTTAGTAAAGTTGCACTCCATCCATAATCGGGCTAATTCCGTCAACACTAGTTGCCTACGTGAATGATGGTACGCACACATGGCCGTTAAATTACTCCAGCTGGCCATTAATCAGCCATGTCATAAATTCCCAACACCCAAACAACTTGATGAGAAATGGGACAAATGGTTAAATCAATTTGAGCCAAAAAATAAATTGAAAAAACGAAATTGCCCTATATTCCAAAACAAGAGACTCTTCGAGTTGCGGCAGACTGAAGCAATAAGACAGTGAACAATCTGCACAAGTTGTTCATACCTACTAAATTCGTTCTTGAAATAAGTGGAATAGGGTTTCTCGTCAAATGCGAAGTTTCTAATTCGCACTCTTTTATACATAGCCGAGAGAGAGAGAGAGAGAGAGAGGAGAGGTGAAGTTATCAATGGCAGATAAAATTGAAGCTGAGAGAGGGAGAGCTGTTGAAGTATCAATTAGTCCTTCGATTCCTTCGGGCGAAGGCACTGTTTGGGCAGATGTTTCAAGTCTTCTCCGACTTGCTTGCAACGGTATCTTCCCGGAATTAATTTGAGAGGGCATCGAAAAATGGTAGCCCTGTCATCTCAAAACCCAGTTCAAGTTCTTGAAATTGGTTCTTTTGGAGAATCAATTGGCTCCCAAATGCACAGTACACCACAGATTTTGGCTCAAATTGATTTAACCATTTGTCCCATTTCTCTTCAAGTTGTTTCATGTTTGGGTGTTTGACATGGAGAAATTTAACGGCCACGTGTGCGAACCGTCGTCCACGTAGGCAATCGGTGTTGATGGAATTAGCCCGATGATGAATAGAGTGTAACTTTACTAAGTTTAATGAGTGATGTGATGCAACTTAAAATTCAGTTAGTGAAACGTGGCATTTTCTAAAGTTCAGTGACCGTTAAAACAAGTAACTCCTTGTTTCTAGCTGCTATTTCCAGGCAGCAAAATATAATTTTAAAAAAAAAAAAAAATCACAAAACACAAGTCAACTTGGCCTGGGGTCAGCTCGACCCGCTAAGGCCCGGCCAAAAGCTCGGGACGATCGGTCGAGTCTCATTTTTTTGGCGGGATTTTGCTCGGCTCGGCCCAAAAAAGCTCGATTCGAGCCCCAACTTTTTTTTTTTTGACCCGGACTCGGCTCGTTAACATAGCTACATTCAGGACATGACAATATTCGAACAAAGAATTTTAGCATCTCTAGTTGGTAGCCATATCACAACAGATCTGTCATGTAAATATTATCAGCATGCCAATTTCTCATTATGTATTTATTTAAGAAAAAAACACTCAATTTAACCTTTTAATAAAAAGACTTTACTACATTCCTCATTTTACCATTTTTAGTTTCTAGGATGATACAAAACAATTATGTTATGGCATGACTGCAACTAATTAATTTTAATCGGTTTTGGGGACAAAAGTATGTGACAAGATGAGATATAGTGAAATTTGAAATTAAATTGAATTCTAGCCACGTGATTGATGTAATTAAAATCAAGTGAAGTAATCAAGGTTTCACTCAAAGTTCAGTGACAACTGTTGAAATGTAATCAACAATTTTACCTTTAGACAAAAATTATATATTAACTATAAAATGTCAAACGTCATTTACAATTACACATTTCAATGACTGCGCAAGTGTTATTATTTTATTCACCACCCATTTTCTAAAGTGTTATTCACTTATTCATGAGAATTCTTCACTTTCGTCGGTCGCATGTCCCCTTTCTATACAATTCGAATTCAATTGAGTAGTTTATATTGGGTTTGATAAAAAGATAAAAATAAATTGACCAAAAACACTACATAGTTAAATTATATCAATTGGGGCAAAATTAACCAAGTCTAGACATTTTAAGTCCTTCATATTTAATTTGGAGGTAGTTAAGGTATCTTGACTCGAGTAATGTGAAGAATCGAGTTAGCTCCAATTAAGACACATCGACTAAGATTTTGTGCATTGAATACGCTTTAAAACGTGCAAAACAAACAAACAAAAAGACATTATTTCAGGAGTACGGTTAAGTACATTGAATACGTTTTAAAACATACGAAACCAACAAAAGAATATTATTCACTCTTGAAAAACACGTATACAACCATAATCGTGACTTTATTAGTTACGAAGTTATTATAGTTAAAAAGTAACGGGACAAAATAAATGAGAGAATTGAATGATTAACTCTTGTTTAGTTGAAGGCATGATGATAGAAAGATTACAACTACAAAACATACCCAACAAATTCGCTAAAAAGAGTCTATGGCTAAATTCATAACTTAATGAAGCATTTGTCAATTGTAAGTAATGATTATAATTAATGGTGGAGGTGATGACAATAGGTTTAGTTTAATGATCAATAAAGCAACATCTCTCCTATGTCTATACAATTATTTTTTTTTTTTTTTTGAAAAGTAAACACCACCAAAAAGTAAGAATTTCTTCATGTCAATTAGAAGTTGTGCTGCAAGAACAAGTGTTCTTGAGGAGAAGCTGGTCCAATTTCTTCTTCTAAACTTATCAACCCTTCGCCTCCACTCATGCTGTTTCCTGCATGTTTTGCTTCCGAGTTCTTTCCGTCAACATCAGCGTCTGAAACTGAGGATTTCCTCCTCTGAGAGGATGCAACACTAGGAAAAGTAATCCAAGAGGGAGCTCTGAATTCAAATTTTTGATCCTCATTTTCTGCGACATCTGTTTCTGAGGTCGACCGGTATGAAGATATTTGAGAAGACTTGGTATGCAATCTACTACTTCCCAAAACTACCTCAGTTGGCAAAATAGGTTGCTCGTTGCTCGGTCTACCCATCAAGAGTGCAAGTGCACGCTCCAAAGCTGTTGTCACTTTATCCATAGTTGGCCTCTCCTTGCCTCTCATTCTCACGCATTTGCTAGCTACATTTGCAATTCGTTTCAAAGCTTCAAGATCACTCGCGGGTTTTAAAACGGGATCCAAAATGGCTAGTATATCACCAGCCTTGATTAAAGGGACAGCCCATTCAACTATATTTCCTTCCTCATATTGCATGTCAATGGCTTTTCGACCACTGAGAATTTCCAAAAGCAAAACTCCAAAGCTATAAACATCAGATTTGGTCGTGAGATAGTGAAGTCTATAGTACTCGGGATCGAGATATCCAAGAGTTCCAGCAGGTAGCTCAGACAAAGGAGAGCTACTATTTGCAGGTCCCAGTAAAGACAGACCAAAGTCAGCAACACGGGCATTGTGTTCTTCGTCTAATAGGATGTTAGAAGATTTTATGTCTCGGTGAATTACAGGGGGACAAGCATAACCGTGTAGGTACTCAATTCCTCGAGCTGCTTGGACTGCAATAGTCACCCTTTTCACCCAATCCAATTGCTCTTTTAGTGCCTTATTCTGTCCATGGAGGTGCTGATGCAAGGATCCATTAGCCATGAATTCATAAACCAAAAGCCTTTCTCCACCTTCTTCACAATAACCAAGTAAATTAAGCAAATGAGCATGATTTAACCTCGAAAGCAAATCTAGCTCAGTATGGAACTCCTTTGAATCTTTCTTTAAATCTGGAGACATAATAGACCTTTTCACTGCAACTACAGTGCCATCTTTCAACACCCCTTTAAAGACACGCGAAAAACTACCCTTTCCCACCTGTGATTCTTCCTTGAATCCATTAGCAGCTCTCTCAAGTTCCTCATAGCTGAACATTTGAGCTCTCCTAATTTTAAGCTCATCCAAGTCTGGCAGAATTTTCCCACTCTCTTTCCGGAAAGAACCAATTTCACTGTTTTTCTTGGACTTCAAAGATCTTCCCGAGCATCTACAGTTACTTAACTTGTAACGAACATATATAATTGAAGTCAAAGATGCAACAGTCACCACGAAAACAGCAAAGGCTATCTCTGCAACAATGACAGGCAGCTGCAGTGACCAAAATTTTCTATTCTTCTTCCCATTACCAGTAGCATCGGAACAGTTGGAGAAGCAGTTGCGTGATATGCAACTTGAACAGTTGTATCTGCACTGTCTGTCTGAAATCAAAGTGCATGCAGAAACTTGGTACATTTCATTAGGGCAGCTATTGCTACAGCGCAGGCAAATGTTGCAACGAGCACTTCCATTTTTAAACTCATAGAAATCAGATGTACAAGGTTCATGCTTGCAAGGTCCGGGCAAAACAGCTAGTGGCAGAGAGGATGGAAATCCAGCTCCCCAACAAACTGGTCGGAGAGATGCATCAGAGAGAACCCCACAAGTGAAGTAATCACCTGCAGCAATCTCATAGAACCTAACATGATTCGGAGGAGGGGTACTTCTCTCAACACGATTACCCCAACAAACCACTTCATGATCATAGCTTTTGATTCCACAAGCACGGAATCTTCCCCCGACAACTGAAAGCATTGGATCATTCGGTGTCATGTCCACATTATGTTGGCCAGAATCCACTAAAGATGCAGAGATCTCTCCGTCAATGTCCATGCTCCCCCAACAGAAGACTCGAGAATCCACACCCTCTAGTATCCCACAGACATGGAA
Source organism: Fraxinus angustifolia subsp. syriaca (assembly GCA_903798275.1). Taxonomy (NCBI): domain Eukaryota; kingdom Viridiplantae; phylum Streptophyta; class Magnoliopsida; order Lamiales; family Oleaceae; genus Fraxinus; species Fraxinus angustifolia. The sequence goes on from CAIGRE010016707.1 coordinate 8,929, forward strand.
TCCCCCAGCTGCAATCTTATGAAACCTCGTCCCCATGGGGGTAAGGCCTATTACTCCGCTTCCAGTCTCATCTCCCCAACAGAAAGCACTTCTATTTTGAGAAAACAAGCCACAGTTGAAATTTGACCCCGCTGAGATAGATTGGATCTGCCCATCAAACTCATAGCTTTTGGTCATGTTATAACCCCAACAATCAACTAAAGAAGTGTTTCTGTCCTTTCCCATCAAGGGTTTTCTCAAGCCACACAAATGGTGATCACCCGCACTAATTTCCAAGTATTCAGAATCCTTAACCATCGGCCGAGGTACTCCAACTAGAACATAACCACTTTTTCCCCAACAATAAGGTTGATTCGAGTCCATCAGCAGTCCACATACAAAGCCATTCCCAGCAGTCAGACCACTAAAAGGGAGATGAGCTGAAACTGCACGGGTAATAGCCAAATTGGACCCATAGCAAGTAACAAGATGAGAGCCATCTGATTTTATTCCACAGAAAACAGGACCATTTTCACCATAAGAAATGGTGATAGAAGACATTGACCCCAAGCCTAAAACCTGTCCCCACAAATCCAAAAACAACAGAAAAATTATAAATTGTGCAAACGCCATTGGCTTCCCAATTATTGAAGTTACACTCTATCAATCAATTCTGATTCTTTCTTCTCCTGATTTTTTCCGATCAAGATGTTTTCCGGAACTAACGAAATACAAGGTAATATCTCCTAGTTGTAACTAACAAAGATTTTCCTCGCATTAAATTGCTGCAAAAAACGAAGTGACAATATAGGAAACATAAGCATGTTACAAAGTGTTAAAAAGGTCAATCAGAGTCAACTTATTTATCAGTAATAATACTAAATCTCACTTGTACATCCATGGTTGACATCTAAAATTGCAGATTTATCTTGATCTCCTCGCGTCTCTGTCAGTTTATAACCCTTGCTGTGCAACAAAAGCTTAAAACTTTTAGTTCATGTTCGGTGGTTAGTTTAGTACTGGACAGAAAAATCAACTAATTTTTTTTTTTATTTTTTTTTTTTTTTTTTGATCCTCCCTAATAAAGATGCTATTAGACGACGACACAGTATAAAGAAATGGTACAAGGAAAACATTTCTTGGAAGCCCATTAACTTCCTTGAAGTGCAGTTTCAAGAATAAAAATATAACCCAGAAAGTATATTCACTTATCAAGGTCAAAAATCAAAATGCATAAACCATACAGTGAAGAAACAAATGAAACTACTACTCTAATTTGCCAACATAGAAATTTCCGAACAATATTTACCATTGAATACAGAAAATAATCTTCCATTTTGCTATTCTCTTACAAGATCCTGAAAACTTGATGCTTGCAGTATGTCACCTCGTAAAATACGCGACCCTCGAGCCCGAAAAAAGCTGAGAAGGGTAATATCTGCAGCTTGACTAGATCAAGAAACGAACTCTACACCCATTCTGAAAAAGAGATAGTGTTAAGAACATGCAAAGTCTTTCGTCAGATATTTGTCTAAGAAAAAATAGACTAAATAAAAAGTGGGGTGGGGTGGGATAAAGCAGCCAGACAAGGCAAGAATGAAGAAGTTGGGGAAAGCGGTGGTGATGGTGAAAAGAGTACATCACAGAAGAAAGAAACAAAGAGCATTAAATGCATTAAAACAGACGCTTCTCAAAATGGGCAGGGTGTAGGTGAACGCATTAAATGATGAAGTTCAATGCAAATTTGATTTTTCCATGCCTAGCCTGGATGGATTTATGCTACTGAAGTTCTTAAAAAAATAAGTTTCGTAACTGTATAGAAAGCTAAAATGTGTTGTGATTGTGTCAAATTTCAGTGCACCCAGAAAGAAAAAGAGAGTGTGAATTATCAGAGAGTCGAGCAAATCTCTTTAGATTTTGGACACAAGCATAGTTCTGTAATGTAATTTTCCGCCCGAGTCAACACCACCCAGTTAGTTTGAACTGACTTTCAAGTTTGAACTAGTTTGACATTTTTGCCTTGTGCACTTTTTTCAAGGAGTTTGTTTCCAATCTCTCATTTTTTTGAGGTGCATAATTTTCGGTCTTGAAAATTAGTATATTTGTGAGATATTCTTATCAAACTTGTTAACGGTGTGTTCGATATAACTCAAAATTCAATTAAAATTGAAAATATAATCATTATTGGTCACACTCGTTTAATAAAAATCAACAATAACAGCTAGTTTTTCAATTTTAATATCTATCAAACACCCTCTAAATATAGATATATGAATTCATTTCAAATATTCAGTCATTTAATTAAGAATAATACAGGGATGGAAAGATAGGATGATATGACAGATAATAATTCGATGTTGTGTTTTTCTTTTTTTCAAACTGTTTAATTATGTGTCAATATGTTTCCCGCCTATTTTTTTATCCTTTTTAAATCTATTTGTGTAGTACAATTGTTTAATTAATACCTAAACTATTTAAATTAGTAGTATTTAATCGAGCGATTTTCACTTTGACGGTGAAAGTGAGACTTACAATCTCGCATCGTAACGTTAGAAGGCGAAAAGTAAAATGTTAATAAATTTACATATCGTCACAATGGTTCATTAGTCTCCTAGATTTAGAAGGTGACACGTAAAGTAAAACTATCTAAGAGAGGTTTGTCTATGTTGCAAACAAATGAACATGGGAGTCACGGAATTGCATTACCGAACCATTAATGTAGGGAAGATTATTTTTAATTAATACAATAAATTTATTACTATAATTTCCTTATTTTATTTATTAAATTAATTGTTTTTTAATTAGTACAATCTATAATTTCCTTACACTTTCGTGGGTGTTTTGTTGGCAAAATTCAGCTAATACGTGCATTTCCTACTCATTCTTAGTATAAAAAATTTGTGGAGTGCACAAAGTCTACTCATTGTAGAAATCACCTATGTGAGTTGGAATGGATTGTTTCTGTAAAATTTTGTAGGTTGAATTTTGAGCAGTTCCCTCAACTCATTAAATTGGCGAATTTTGACCGTTTCTCATGTTTTCTTCTAATTTTACCATTTATTAAATAATTATTTCAAATCAATATATTTTGTTCAAAATTAAATTGTAAATAAAAATATATTAACTAAAAGAATTATTTAT
>CAIGRE010016724.1:0-14294 GCA_903798275.1 Fraxinus angustifolia subsp. syriaca
TTTTATGTTTATGTTCATTTTTCATATTTCAATATGGAGAATGGATCTAAAGTTTTTATGTGAAAATGATTTGAATAAAGTAAATGGATTGATTATTCCTTTTCAAATTTCCATCAAAAATTGGATAAAATATGAACTAATCGCTTGTGAAAAAATAGATTCAATAGTACTTTACATTAATAGAGAAGAAAAGAAATTAAAATATTTTTCATTATATTGTCTTATTAGTCATGTTCAATACTAAACACCAAATATGTGAATTTATTGCAAACCTCTTTTTTAAAACCAAATAAAGCTCCGTTTGACATGGCTTTTATTTTTACTTTTGCTTATGTCTAAGAGTTTTTTGAGCAAGTTACCTTAATTTTTGTTTTGAAACTAATTTCCAAAAGAGTTTCTTATTCCAAAAGTGATTTTAGAGAAAATTACATTAGATCAATTTCCTCCAAAAGCTCCTCTAAATAGAAGTATTTCCATAAAATTAATCAAACGAATCCAAATGTAACTTTTTGGATCTCAAAAGCCATGTTAAACGAGATCTAAATAACTTTTCATTAAGAGAGTAAAAAGGCAAGAACCACTATGATATGAGAGATCCAATAGGAAATATATTTGGCTTTTTATTTGAAGTCAGTGGCGGAGCCACCTATAGGCCAGTGTAGTAGCGTGCCTGTACTGTGCCCTGTCCAATAGTCCTATTACCCCCCCGCCCCCTTTTTTTTTTGTTTGAGTATTAGCTTTTTTCAAAAATTAATATTCAGCCCAACAATTGTGATAAAATTGGTGTAAAGAAATGGCCCTAGATCATCTTGATTTCATACATTCAAGAGAGCGCGAACTTAACTGACATCAAGATTCAAGGTCTCAGGGAAACTTGCATGCCCTCAACGTCGGATGTGTACCTAGTTTCAATGTATTGTTCTAATCTTGTTTTAAGATCTATGAATTGAAATATTGAATTTTGTTTGTTGTGTGTTTTTTCTATTTTATTTAGACCGTAAAAATTGTGCTTGTTTTTTTTGATATGTATATGAATCTAGAATAATAGAGATGGTAATGGGTTCATCAATACAAAATATGGTAATGGATTTTGGATTTTTCCTTCTAATGCTGGTATTTTGTAAAATAAATTGTTCGGGGTCATAATTGAATTTGAATTGAAAAAAGAACAGATTATTAGGGAAATTCAAATGCGAAAAGTGTGCAAAGTGGGATAAGATAAGATGACTAGATGAGGGTTCAATTGAGATGACGACGGTGAAATGGATGTTAATTAATAGCCTCAATTCATAACTTCTGCAATTGCTGAACCAAAGAGTATACTAATCAAAATTTTGTAGTAGTTAAATTGAGCAAATTGTGGCATGGAAATTGAAATCGCACAAAGCAATTGTATAAGGTGAATCCATTTCGTTTAAAGTGGGATTTAAATTAAGCATATTGTGGCAACTCAAAGCAGAATTTATGAAGGTCAAAATAGCAGCCTGAACAAGTGTAACAAGAACCAAATAATGGTAGATTACAACCAATACATATGCGTTGCTTGTTTGCACTTGGCTCTTCTATAACCTGTATATCATGAGGATGGCTGAAATGCTTCGTATCTCTTGATTTTTTTGCCCCTCTTAAGTGATATAATCATTTTTATTGTTGCTGTAATGTTGTTTTATATTTTTACCATCATTATATCCATGACCGAAAACTCAAAAGTCCGATTTTGATTAAATTTTGCCCGGACAACATTCTTGGCTCCGCCCCTATTTGAAGTCCTCGTATATGTTGCATACCGATTAAAAGCAATCCCAACTTTCAACAACAGGTTTTATGAAGAAACAGGAGTATGCATCGGAACTGATAACATGTAAACATACAAGAACATACACTGAGTATATCTCTAAAAACTCACAAAAAAGAATTAAGTTGAACTTTTTAAGTGATAGAAATAGATTTGTACTGCTGAACTGTAGCTGTTATTGCTTGTTCAACTGGCAGCCTCTCTAAACTTGATGCACCATAGAATCCATGAACTCCTTTAGTTCTCTTCAATACATATTCTGCTTCCCCGGGGCCGGATATAGGACCTGAAATTACGAATTGGATTTATTTTTCTAACATTTCACCAGAGTAACTGAACGTCAAAACTTAAATAACCATGCATGATCTTATTTCTATTTTGACTCGGAAACACCAGTAAAAAGACAGAAATTAGTCTTTAAGTGTCTACGAGAAGATTTCATTCAAGAATAGGTTTATTTCGTGCGTAAATCTTTATAATGAATTTAGAGTTACATCGTAGAAGAAACGTCTTAGCACCATAGCAAGTTGGGTTAAGTAAACCTTTGGAAGTCCTTGACAATTCTTTTCTCCTCCGGTCTGCATGCTGAATTTTTTTAGCTATAGACTTAACTCTTTTCCCTCGATTTAATGGATATTTGCCTATGTGGGCTAGCTATGACTTTTGTGTCTTGGCAGATAAGGTCAAATTAGTATTGCAAATAGTTCCCCTGTCAAATTTCCCCAGTCAATGGCCAATTAGAGATCTGTTATGCATCTTCCATATACGTGCAAAAATTAGAGTCTATTTGATTGACATGGAAAATATATCCTAGAAAAAAAATATTTTTTTTTATTTTGAGGAAAACAAAAACGTACTCCCCCAAATAAAAAATTTCCTTAAAAAAGGAAAATTAGGCAAATTTTAAAAGTTGAAAAGTATTTTCTATGGAAAAAAATAGCAATCAAACACATCCTTACTGTCTAATTTGATTCTCCTTAGTTTTGGTTTGAAATTGATTCTCAAATTGAATGTTTTGTGGATAGGAAGTCTGTGTTGTGGATCATTCTACTTATTCCATTCTGACTTATGGTAAATGAAAGAAATTATTTGTTTTTGTAGGAATTCCCCTGTGGTTGTTTGACAACCTCGTTCTGGACGAGATAATATAAACATATTGAATATAAGTAGAGCACACTGCTAATCACAGTCACAACTTCACTAATTTCGGTTGTTGATAGTCAACGACTGCTGTAGCTCACTAGAATTTCTGAATCCGCCACTGTGGACAATAATAGAAGCACAATGAAGCTTTGATAATCCAACTGGCCATACGATTAAAGTAGAAAGCAGACCATGCAAATGGACTCAGCATTTGATATTTATTAGCAAGCTAGTTACTCGTGCACTTCTGAAATTCCATACCTGAGTCTGGTATGATATTACACTCAGAATACCACGAGATTCATGACAACCCTTTGAAATAGAGATAACTCTTTGACACCTAATATGTCTTAAATACTATTTCACAACTACGATCTAGTAACAAGGTAAAGAAAAGATCTTCTAATCTAATGGATGTATACTTTCTTTAAATCCATTACTATTGAGTAATTTTAGTTATTAAATTTACGTAAAACATCTTTAAAGTATTATAATATAAAGTTAGAGCATATCCACAACTCTTTAAGCATACGATATTTTCTAATTTCGAGAGTCAACACTTAAAAATAAGCTATAAGAGACTTTTTATTCTAACTTTCTATAATTGAGAGTTTGGAGAGCCAAATTTACTCTCTATTTTTACTTTATAATGATTGCATTTAATAAGTCACGTATTTCAATACTTTATTTATTAAATTATTCAAATTATATTTGAATTGATTTGTCATTGACATATAAAAAAATATGTTAAATAAAAGATTGGGAGAGAAAAAACTGTTACTTGAAAAAATCAAAATGAAGAGTCAAAAAATGAATTGTGCATGTGTTATGCTTTTAAAAAAAAATTTAAAAAAATCTTGCCTATATGTAAGGGGGTGTGTCGAAGATAATATTTAAATGATATCTCAATTGGTTCAACAATATCCAATCTATATCTGAAACATGCAGCCAATTTAGCCCTAGTTCGGCAACCATTATTTGAAAACTCTTTTTTCTACATACTCAATTTCAACCATACATTTACACAATAGAATATTCTGCGCATAATCTTAAATTTTTTTTCCTTACTTTTTAACTAAAAATATCCTAAAAATCACTATTCACACACACGTGATTTTTCCAATTTAATGGTTTTCAAACAGAGGCTTACAATAATATATTATTCAAGAGATTTATAAAACTTTACATCTTCTAGATTAAGATTTAAGGTGGATGATTCATAACTATAAGAAGACACACACATTAAATGATGAGAAATAAAGCCAAGAATAATAACACTAATCAACACAGAATGTTTGTTTGTTGACAACTAAATTAATGAAGTTAGCAATTAGTCGGTGACCTAGGATTCTTGTTTCTTTTAGGGTGAACCTCTAGCTAATTGCACAAAAGTATATTCTTTTCAAGAAAGATCATCTAGCCGATATAAAGACCATGCACTTTACAAATTGTACCTTCAACATGAATTCAATCAGAGATTCAGAGGACTCACTGAATACCAATTTTAAATCAGGAGTAATGCTATTTAACACCTATGAGGATAGGAATCTTTTTTCCAACTAGCATACTCGTGTCGACAGACACGACATAACAAGAGTACAAGTATAAGATATGGGGCGGACACATCTATTTTCATCTAGACACGGCAACCTAGTAAGGTTGACCACGGTGATGCCACTGCAGAGAGCTTGGAAGTATCTAGGAGAGGAAGAAGAACTGTTCAGCCATCGATTTCAATTAGTGGCTGAGCAAGAAGAGCCGTTTATGCTATGATTTCCATCGATTTAAGTTGGTGGCTGAGGAAGATGAACAGAAACCCTAATTTGTTGAAGGAGAAATGAAGAGGCATCGTCTACCTGTTTGGCCGGCCAACGTATGTGCTCCAACATTACTGGGTCAGTATCTTGTAAGCCTAATTATTTTAGGGCAACTTATAAAAATACCCTTAAAATTAAGGATCTTTTGAAAAATCATATGAAACATATTTTGAAAGTAAAAAATACTATGTAAAATTAATTGTCAAGTGACACTGAAAAAGTGTCACGACGTCACTTTTTAAAGTTACGTGTCACTTTTTTATTAAAAAATGACATACAATGTCACTTTTATTTAAAAAAATGATACTTGTCAATAAAAAAAGTGAGAAATTTCAAAGAATTGACAAAAAAGTAACAAACACTAAAAAAAATGACATAAATTAAAAAAAAAAAGTGACGAATACTAAAATTTTAAAAATTTGATAAATATTCAAAAAAGTGATAACACCTCAAAAAGTGACGTAATATTGAACAACCCTGTCCAACCTCCATCCCTCCAGCTATGCTCCATCAACATTCAACCCCAACATGTATCTTCTCGTTTTCCCACTATACCTTCCTCTCGAATATCACATTTCGCCACTCGCAACATTCTACCACTCCATAGTATACGAGTAGAAATACAATGGTTTATGGCGTGCAATTGTGAAAGATGAAATTCAAAAAAGTGAACTTAATGTTTGTATTGATTGGGTGATTGTCGAAATTTAAATATAATATAAAATAATGTGTGACTTATTCACGTTACCAACCGACAAGAATTTGACAAAAGGAAAAGCCAAAAAAATTGACAAAACAACAAATTCCAAAACAAAACATCAAGATAAAAAGTGCAAGGCATGAACTCTAGTAACTGTAAATTTCAAAAACAAATTCAGTCTGGAACTCTTATAAATCTATGGTTTAAAATAATTAATATTTGACAAATTCAAAGGGTCCTTCAGTTTATGGATTTCCATATTTTGGTCAAAGACAAAAGCTACCACAAGGGCAACATAGTTGCAGCAGATGCAGAGTTGCCGTAGTAATGACAAGCACATTGCACAACAAATGAGAGAGAATCAGAAAGAGAATTAATATGGTATGAAGCCTGTTTTGGGAAAAGTCAATGGAATCATCTCTGCTTCTTTCACAAGCACAAGATCGTGTGTGGTGGCCGTTAAAGGTGGTGATTCCATCCTTGTCGCCGCTTTTTGAAGCTATGGCTCTCTTCCTCCAATAGTTTTCACAATTTTCAGTTCATGTATCGAGAGATAAAGAGAGGAAAAGATGAAAGGTAGGAAATAAGAGTATTATGATTTACTTTGTTAACGTGTTAAAATTAATGCAGAGTGAGTATTTTATACTTTCTAATTACTTTTCTCATGAATTTTCAAATGGGTCTTGTATTTAAGGTATATAATCTAATTTCCTCATTATTTAATAGAAGAAGCCCACTAGGAAAAAGGTTTACAGGATGAATTGTAAATGAAAAGGTGAAATAAACTTTATTATTGTAAGAATAGAATTACCATTTTACCTATAATTAAAAAAGCCATAGAGAGTTATTCTGAATCTAAATAAGGAGGCAAACTTATTATCATTTAAATTTAACATTTCCCCAAATTAAAAATCCAGCTAAATCTATTTGTTATTTACCTATTTATATATGATGCAATAAGTATAAAAAAACTAATTACTTTAGACTATTAAATTGAAGAAAATTATAAATATTTTAATCAACACGTTGACAACGTAACGTGTCAGAATTTTTTCAAAAAAACGCTTAGCAACGTATCCATGTTCCCGTGTCCAAAATTTGGACTCCTTTTTAGCCATGTCCCCAAATCCTATATTTTAGAAAATAAAATATTCAACTCTTAGATACGTACTCGTACCCGATATCCATACCGAGTTCAAGCATTAAAGTTTAGCACAACTGGTGTCAAGCACCAGTATAGGAGGTAAATGCATGATATTAAATTATAGATTTACTAATATGCAATGTCATATGATTTATTTAATTAGACCTATCAAGTGAGATTATCTAGACAAGTGGTCTAGTACCACTAGTGCTTGATAGCATTATTCTCTTAATTCAGTGGTATCGTCATCTGCAACTATGAGCATCCCATTATTTATGGCAAGTATAAGGTGAAGCTATATTTAGATATAAAAATACAGAAAACATTCTCATACACAAAATTAGAATCAAATGATGTAATGATCAAACCCATGTTGTTGCTTGGAAAAGTATTTAGTTATTTCATGACAGTTAAAAATTTCAAGATATTACCTCCATGGCAGAGCACAATAGCATCAGGGTTAATCCGATGAGCAGCATCTGCAATAGATTGTACACAACCTACACTTTCCTCAATAGAGACAGATGTTTTTGCACCAATAGAACCAGATGTAGTTAGCCCCATATGTGCCACAATGATATCAGCACCAGCTTCTGCCATTGAAACTGCTTCATCTTGGTTGAAAGCATATGGGGTAGTCAAGAAGCCCATTTCATGAGCTTTTGCAATCATCTCAACCTCCAAGCTAATGATGGGATCCAAAAATAAAACATTCATTTTTTGTTGATTTAGATGATGCATGTGTGGACCATGATGACAAAACAAAAGTAAAATATCATAAATTCTAAAAAGTACCTGTATCCCATTCCAGTCTCTTCCAGATTTTGTCTAAAATTACCATCAAATAACCCAACGGTTGGAAAGTTCTGCACACCTGAGAACCCAATGGACTCCAATTGCTTCAGGAAGTAATCCATCCTTCGAAATGGATCAGTTCCGCAGACTCCAGCAAGAACTGGAACTCCTTTCACCACCTATACATGTGACCATGAGAAGAAATAGCTTGTAACACAATTGGGAACGGTTTAAATTTTCAAATTTGATTTGAAGTTTCACCTATTTGCAGCCAAGTACCAATAAATGATTATTTTCAATAGCCACAGATTGAAAAGTTATTAAAGAAAATGGAAAGAAGAGGACAAAGAAAAGTTAAAGAGAAGGTTTTCATGTTAATTCTCTCTAACAAATTGGAATGAGGACTTTACACATCATCTTTTAAAGCTTTCAGATGCTCTTATCATATACTACAATATATTTCAGATATTTGAAGCAAATTTTTCATGTTTCAAGTACAAAGTGCACCAGTAACTTGGACAATCATAATAAGACGGTGCGTTGCACAATGTAATTGAATAATAGTTTAATTTAATCTAATAATTTTGAAATAATTCATTCAGATTTCTTTAGCGTAGACATCGGTACATGCCAAGTATAAGGCAGGGAATAACCAAACATTGACTATAAATAGCATACAGACTTGTGCCATTCGAAAGCAAAATTAGTTCAATTTCAAAAACAGAATTGGTTCGTAATGATTCAATTTCGAAACACCAGGTTCTAGATCTTTTCAGCATGAATTTCAAAAGCCTTTAATATCAGAAAGTTCTATAAATAACAAATTAAAATACTTACAGGTAACACTTCATTTGCCATATCAAGTACTACTGCATTTGCATCAGCAAATGGCAATAAACCCGCTAAGGACCCCCTTCCCGCCATGCGAAAGCGGCCTGAGTTGTATAAGACAATTAGATCCACACCACCAACTTCCTCAAACTTAGCTGATATGCCCGTCCCTGCGCCAGCCCCAATAATGGGTTTTCCCTTCTTTATTTGATCTTTCAATTGCTGCAGTATCCGATGTGTTCTTTGCAGCGTTTCTGCTTAAAATATAAATAAAGTTACCAGACCTTGTTTAAATAGAAACTGAAAATACAGAGAAACCACATTTTATTTATAATCCTTCACATATAGAACTCGAGCAATGGTGAGTACATAGAACCCCAGAAGTATTTGTTCAAACATCTGTTTAATTTTGGCAGTCTGACTCCGAACTATTGTAACTAGAAATTTTCTCTTTATTGTCATCTTAAGTTTGACATGGGCATTTATGTGTGGAAGACATCAAATTTCACCAAATGTAATGCATGAGCCGTATTAAATGGCCTCTGAAGGACATAATGAATAACCGCAAGGGAATTTATTCAAACAATGGTTCCAATGAATTACCAAATTCCGTGATATGTGGATGAAGTTAATACAAATGATTCATTTACATATTTTGTTCTTAAGAAGCTTATTCACATCAGTTTTCATGGTGTCATCCATCAAGAAATGATAAGTATTGATAACTTAGGGCGAACGCTGAGCTGAGTAAAATGTAATAATAAATATGTGAATATCTGAGTGTACCACCTAAGTGAAAACAATAAAGATGACGATAATGAAAATCGTGGGGGCATGGAGACTAGAACCTTGTTTTGCATTGGGGAAGTTGCTCAGGCAGTATGAAACTGTTGAATTCCTTAGGGTACTTGTCTCAGAAACATAAGTATCCTTTTGAATATCTTGGATGGATTCGTAGCTGGTTTGATTACTGCATGCACCTTTATTATTTGTACAGATCTCCAAAAATGAGTCAACTAGTGCGTTTGCAAACTCCAGGTCATTAATATGATGTGGAAAAACTTTAACCTATCAGCACAATAAGGTGAATGAATAAAGATGTTAAATAAATGAAGTAATCTTCCTAAAGCCAAGCAGTAGAGAATGCTGGAAAGCATAGATGATCTATTCGATGAGCAATGAAGAGACCTGACGATCTTCATTTCTTTCAATTAGCCTATTTATTTCCTCTATGAGAACACCAGTAGCATCAGGATCATAGAAAGGCTTTCCGGGTGCATCCAAGGCAGAGACACCTTTCTTTGGAAGGCAAACACAAAACTTTGATGATGACTTGTTCAACTTGTTTGCTATAAATGCAGCAAATTTCTTATTTTCATCCACTGTAGTTCGCACCAGCGAAACCTGAAAAAGACAACTACTAGTTGGTTCTTCACAGGGAACAGTTCACAACTTATCTTAAAGACTTTCAGATGCTTTATAATGAAACAAAATTATGAAGTTTCCTGTTGGTAGGTTTTTTGTATTTACCAGTCGCAAGATCCTAAATATTTTGAGGTAGAGTAGATGCATATGTTTATTCAACCATTTGGACCACCAAAGTCCAAATCGAAGTTCTGTTCGTCAATAAAACTATAAAAGACCACAGCTTCCATGTGGGAGGAGTTTAATGGGAGTAGAGATGTTTGGTAGTTAATTAAACAGTGGGAGGACTTACCCAGGCAAGACGTAAATGAAAAACTCTTTGAGTTCTGCAGAGAATGAGAGAAAACAATATGGCTTGACAACTTTTCAGCCATAATTCTACTCTTTTATGAGTCTACTGGGCTTTTTTCTTATGTTTTCATATTTATTTTTTGTGAATTTTGTTTCTAAGTCAACTTCAGATTAACATAGTTGCAGATTTCTGCAATTTTGAATTTTAGAATTTTCAGAGATATGTTTGCTAGTAGGCGACTTATAGGGTGTCTCAATGATACTGGCCAGATTGGGTTAGTCACTATATATAGTACTAATTCACTCTCTTTTAGAAATTGTCTTTGACAATTCTGCTCCTTCAAATCCTCTATCATTGATACTATGGTGCCAAAATACCATATGCATATTCTTAATTGATAAACTGTGTCTGTATCCCAAAATGAGAGGAGTTGACTATGGAGGGGGGAGAGAGAGAGAGAGAACTACCACCTGTTCATTGTGTTCATAAATCTTTCTCTGCTGAAAATTAGAGGGTATGGTGAATTTGGGTCCAAAATTCACCATATCCAATGCTCCCACACTTATAACTAAGGGTATCTTCTCATCTAATATGGCATCAAAGCGGAAAGTGTCACATGCCATAACACCTCCAACAATGTAATCAGCAACCTCGGTTGTTGTAATGTCTAAAACACCCTATAGAAAATAAAGAAACAGAGATTTGATAAGGAAAAGTTAAGATCCATAAAAGGCTGATGTTATCAAAGTTCGGATAAACGTAGCATTCATGACAATTAGAAGCACACAATCTCTCTCATAAAAGGACAACACGAGAATGATTTTGACATCATATGACTTGAATGCAGTCTTCTTTGGTCAAAGTATATGCAATCATATTTCCTAGAATGTTATTTTTTATTATTAAGTGATTTTGCAAAGCAAACATTTCCATCTACAAATCAAACCAAGTGAAAAGCATATTTCTCGAGTCAATCTTTCCTTAAAACAATCAGCATAGAGTATCTAATCAACATCTTATAATTTAATTTGAAGTTATCATAGTTTTACTAACATAGCACTCATAACTATTAGCTTGCAGCATAGTTATTTTCTGCACTGAGGATAATTCAAGAAATAATAGGAGATTCTATCAATTGAAATGGGGTGAAGTAATTACACAAAGTCTCCTATCCAAAACCAAATGAAGACTTTACCATATATCTTCCTATTTGCAGATCTATTGCTGAATTCAGTCACCTGGAAATGGGATAAAGTTAATTTTCTTTTTCACGATTAGATATTTATTATCATAATCATTAGAGGGAAACATGCTCCATTTAGATACAATCTCAAGCTTTGTCAAATGCTGAAACCTAGCTACACAATGTGCAGCAGGACATCCAAACAAGCAAGGTGAGAATTGTGAAGGTAAGCTAAAACATATAATGTGACTGGAATACCTTTATAAATCCTCCTTTAACAAGGTCCTCCATTGCCCTTCCTCCTACCCCCGTTGCATGGAAAACTAAGGGCTCATATCCTTCTTGAATCAATCTTTCTTTGATAGCATTTACACATGGAGTAGTAACCCCAAACATGGTTATACCGACTGTAAACTTGTCACCATTAGTGGCTGACCCTTGGGAACCTTTTAGTCTTCCAATAACCATTCCCGCAAAAGCAGTGGCAGCATTAGACAAAACCACTCTACTCACACTGTTAATGCCACAAATATCGACTACAGAGGGAAATAACACCAAATCAGATGTTCCAACATAGGGTTCAGTATGACCACTAGCCACAGTCGACACAATTATCTTTGGGATTCCAATTGGGAGAGACCTAAAGGCAGACGACATTAATGATGTCCCTCCACTGCCTCCAAGGCCAATAACTCCAGCAAGAACTCGATCACCATGAGCTTTTCCGAGGAATTTCTCAAGTGCTTTATTCATCATTGCAATAGCTTTGCCTCGATCATCTGGAAGTGAGGTAACACATTGTTCCCCCACTCCAGGTTGGCAAGACAGAACATCATCTCTTGATACAAATTTAAAATCCCCACAGCTCTTAATATCCTTCTTACTAGTAGACACATCAACTACTGTCACTAGGACCTGTGCCCACAAACATCAAATCAAACTAAGAACTTCAAATGCAAGCTATATTGGCATATTGTAATATCAGTATATAATTAAACCAAAGATAATCAGATTAATATCACAATCTTGATTGCCATGTTAAATTAGAACAACTCAATACCATATATGGAACATCAGTTCGAACGTCAAATTCAAGAAAAATATAAGTGAGATCATAGAAATACAAGCATATCCGTGCAGTAGCACTTAAAATACTACTCCAAGAAATTTCAAACAACATTCAACACACACAATAATTAAAAAAAAAAAACTCAAATTTCCTTATTTCTTGAGCAATTCAATACATCAATGCGAAAAATCAGTAAACAAAATAGGTAAAAAAGGAACACACCTTGGAGGACTTGTTACTGGAAAAGCAATTCAGACTGGACTGAACAGACTCCGATAGAAATTGGAGCTCTTCCAGCTTCGTGTCAGCTGTTGCAATGCAGAAAACTTGCAAAGATTTATTCTCTTTATTAACCATGGCGAGATTTGAGGTAGTATAAGGCAATTATTCAGCGTAAATGCAATGATATTAATGATCGGCGTACTGAAATCAATCAAATGAAACCGAATTTCGCCATTTCAACTAGCAATCTTCAATTCTTTAAAATTTGATCTCGAGGCAATTAAGATTTGTTATGGTATGAAGTCAAATTGGAATTGAAATAGAAACTTCAGAGAGGCCCTAAATGATTAGCTTCTTTTTTCAAAATGTAAAAGATTAGAAAATAACTTTTAAAGAAAACTGATGGTGGTTGGAAAATAAAGTTATTCAAAAGTAAATTAATGCTTGAATTAAAAGAACAAGTTGTTTTTACTTTTTATAAAATTAAAAATATAATCGTTATTGGATCTTACTCTTTTAATAAAAGTTAACAATAATGGTTAGTTTTTCAATTATAATCCAATTTTAATCTCTACCGAACACGCCTAAAACTTAACTCATGTTTAATGGAAATTCAAATTCAAAATTTAATCTAAATTTAAATTAATATTTAATTTTCACCGCGTATCTTGTGGGACTCACAACTTTCTAATCACATATTTCATCAATTTTTATTAACATTTATTAAAAATCTAATTTTAATCCCTAACAAATAGAGATTAGTCATGTGTAAATTAAAATTAGGCACCTGTTTAGTCGTTATTGGATCTTACTCATCTAATAAAAGTTAACATAACGGATAGTTTTTCAATTTTAATCCGATTTTAATCTCTACCGAACACGCTCTAAGACTTAACCCTTGTTTAATGGAAATTCAAATTCAAATTTTAATCTAAATCTAAATTAATATTTAATTTTAACCACGTATCTTGTGGGACTTACAGCTTTCTAATCACATATTTCATCAATTTTTATTAACATCTATTAAAAATCTAATTTTAATCCCTAATAAATAGGGATTAGTCATGTGTAAATTAAAATAAGGCACTTGTTTAGCCTTTCATTATTTTTAAAATATATTTTTATTTCTTTTATTTTTGACCACACATTTTTAATAAAATAATATTACATGCAAATTCAAGATTTTTTTCTTATTTTTTAATCACACATTATCGATTAAAATATTATTTCGATGTGCATTTTATATAAAAATGGGGGCTCAAACAGCTTACTAGATTTTTATTAAATTTCAATAAAAACTGATGAAACGTGTGATTTAAAAGTTGGATATCTTATAAAATATCTAATTAAAATTAATTATTAATTAAAAATAGATTTCAATGTCAACCAAACCAGGTTTAGAACATCTCCAAAAAGCCCTCTATTTTTAATAAGTATATTCTATCATTTGGAAAGTATCTACAAATTTAGAGTTGAAATTTTGAAATATTTCGAGTTAAAAGTTTCATTGGCCACTGACCTTTACAGTTCGTCACGGATTACCCACTGAACTTTAGAACATCTCAATGGCCATTGAACTTATATATGCTGCACTAGTGGTGGCAATGGACCGAGCCGAGCCGGCTCGGCCCATGCCAAGATGAGCTCGTGGCTCGTTACTCATGAGCCGAGCTTCATGGGATTTTGGGCAAGCTCGGCTCGTGCCCGAGTTCGCCCAAACGAGCCGAGCTTCGGCTCGGCTCGTGGGATTTTGGGCAAGCTCGACTCGTGCCCGAGCTCGCCCAAACGAGCCGAGCGCTCGGCTGGCTGGTTTATTTTTTTATTTTTTATTTTAAATACACATAACACACTAATTTTATTGTAAAAGATATATATATA
>CAIGRE010016745.1:0-13593 GCA_903798275.1 Fraxinus angustifolia subsp. syriaca
TTTTTCGATTTTAATCTCTACAAAACAGATTTTTATTCTTCTCGGATTTTTCATGACAAATTGCTTCATTTTTCATTAAAGGTATAATAGACAATTTAATACTAAATTTGGTCATTTTTGCAATAGTTATAAAATTTAGATACCTTTTAATTGACAAGATGGAATTAGCCTTTTTTTTTTTGTAAATTCTTCAATCATTATTAACCTACTGTCCCAATAACATATTACTCTCCCTAATATGTGTGCCAACGAGCCGAAACCCAAAATCTCAAACATTAGGGTTGTTATTTAAAAATATTTAAATTATTTCTAAAATTATTTTATGAGATTATAAGAACGTTTAAAGAAAGCTGATTTAAGATGAATTTCTCGTGAAACTCTCCCGTGAAAAGAGAATCACAAAACCCTACCAAATGGGGCATTACACATCTGTATTTACCTTTTTCCTCCCACCTACGTACTTGTACCAAACTCATCCTTAAAAATTTATGAAAGTTAGAGCCAAAGGCATCGAACCAAACGTGTACTCACGTGTCCATGTTTCCCTCCACACAAACACCATCCAATTTTAGTTAGGATTAAAATGTGAATCCACTGTCGTGCACCTTTCACAATCATTAAAGATCGATTGACTATTCCCAAAATTAACTTTCCTATTTATTTATTTATTCTTCTTCATCATAGGGACCACTCTAACTCGATTTAGCCCAAAATAGCACAAATTTTGGCCATGGCCTAGTTTTAATAGCACAATTGGTCCTCAACAGTTTCTCTTACAACAAATTGGTTACTATACTCAACTTTTCGTTTTAATTGCTCTACGAGTCTCTGTTTGTCGATAACCGATTCGTGTAGCTTTTCTACATGTGCAATCTTCTGTCGAGAAGAAGGATGGTGATAGTTAATTTCCATAAGCTTTAAATCTATTTTTCGATCAATTTAACAAATTTATTGTGCACAAAAAATAAAAAAATTTATGCAATGCATTAATTCGAAGATTATTTATTTATTTTAATTATTTTTTTTAAATGTGTCTTTTTATCAAATAGAGAAAATAAGGGGAACAAAGGGATGAGGACATTAAGATATTTATGTTTTTATGTCAATTTAGACATAATTAAACTACTGACTTATGTTTAGAGAACAATCAAATTCTTCCATATTTATCCTTACTTTTCCATTATATGCTTTTAAACCTTAAATCTTAAATGAACTGATTCTATAATCGCAATGTTCTTATTCATATTCTCCTTCTTTATTTTATTCTCTTTATAAATTTCTTCTATAGTCCATCGTGATGAAAAATGTAAATAACTTTATCATACGAATTTCAAATCTTATACAAAAGGAGTTGCATTACATGATCAAATTCGAATTTATTGAGAATAATACTTAACTTTTTGGCCATAGTACGTCATTCTATTTGTTCCGCCACTTTATTTGAAGATTATATGCTAATTCAGATTTTATAACATGAAAAGACACGACAATTAAAGGTGAGAAATCAAATTATTCTCTTTATTTTCCCTAGTTCAATTTTATTTTTCATTTTTTCCTAAGTGAATTGTAATCAATTTATTATTTAAAAAAAAAAAAAAGATATTTTGGTGTATTTAAACACTGTAATATGGCCTTCTACAAACATGAATTGTGAAATTTTCCATTATATAATTTTTTTTTTTTTTATTGTCATTATGGTACAATTTTACATATTTAGCAAGGATGACCTGATTATAGAGGATGTTTGGTAGAGATTAAAATCGGATTAAAATTGAAAAATTAGTGATTATTATTAACTTTTATTAGACGAGTGAGACTCAATAATGACTATATAATTTAAAAGTTTATTTATTACACTGTTAGAAACCGGCACATGAAGTATAGGAGTACCAAACAATGTTAAAAAAAACAACACGGAAACGAACCTTTTGCCAAAAATAGTGAAAAAAGGGTTTAGGAAAAAAGGGTGAAGTGATATCACCTCTTATGTAATGTGGGGTGCTTTGCTTTTTGATGGCATATGTGGGGGACTGATGCTCAGTAGTTTATGAATCCGATGCCCCGTCTATAGACTCTTCTGTCATATCCAAACTAAAGGACTATTTTTTTTTTCGTTTTTTCACAATTTTTTTTTTCAATTTTAATTAAAATCTCTTTTTATTTTGTTTTATTAACACAATGTTGAAATTTGCACAAACGTTACATTAGCATAAAACATACACACGTGATCTTTAGTGTGCAAAATGTGCATACTTTTAATTTTTTACATTTCACCCTATATTTATATTTCATTGTGAAAATCGTCATTTTTATCAATTTTAATTCAATTTTTCAATAAAAATATATGAAATGACAAATATACCCTCATATTTAAAGAAAAAAATAATAAATAACTAATTGCAACCATACTCGAAAACCTTTTTAAAAAGTGAAAATGAATCTCAAATAAATTATTAAAAATTTGAAATTTTTTTCTCTCTCTCCCTCTCCTCCTCCTCTTCCAGCTCCTCTACCACCACAACCACGACGAACAATAAACAATTTCTAACAATATACTCCAAATCGACACCCTAACAATCTGACCATGAAATCTACAATATACTCCAAAACAATAAACAATTTCCAAATAATCGAAGTTCCAAAAAATTTCAAGCATTAGAGTTTCAATGTACCCTAAACTTCAATGAACCCTGAACTTCTTTTTGATGCCACTTAATCTTCCATAAACCCAATCTGAAGATGGGGTTTCAAGAAATGGATCATACCTCTGATCATCGCTTGCCTTGTCATCTTCGGTGGAGAAGAATTGAGATGAACTTCGGATGGTTGACGTGAGACCTTTGTTTTGATGCGCCATTTGAATCAGACATATAGATTTCATTGAAGCTCAGCTCATTAGATTCATCTTTTTAAATTTTGGATGATCAATTTTGGAGAGTTAGGGCTCAATTTTCGAGGCAATAGATTTTGATTGAAACATGTTTTGATGTTATAGGACCATGAATGGGAGTGTCTAGGGGAGTAGATTTTACTGGTTGGTGGCTACCTTGGTTTTGGTTTGTGAGTTGTGGGGCAGCGATGGGGGTTGTTTGTGGTGGTGCGTGGGCAGATCGGTGGAGGTGTATTCGTTTGTGGTGGTGTTCGGAGGTTAGGCAATGGTAGGGTGGGGGTGGAGTTGGAGTTGGTTGAAGGTGGCGGCTCCATTTTTTTTATTTAAATAGGATGGTATATTCATTACTCCATATATTTTTATTGAGAAATTGGATAAAACTGGATGAAAATGATGTTTTCCATAATGAAACGTGGAAATAAATGCTTAAATGAAAACCTTGAAACGTTTTACACACTAAAAGCCAAACATAGTAATGTTTTGTGCTAATAAGCCTAAAATAATCATGCAAAACGTATGTATTGTGAATAATGTTATTTGTAGTCGCTCACTACCAAAATCGTCGTACATAACATATATGTGACGGTTAATGATTTGATGCATAAGACAATAAAAAACTATCACATTAATGTATCAAATTACTAATCGTCATATGTATGCTACATGTATGTTACGTAGGACGACTATGATGGTAAGTGGTTGAAAAAACATTACTCGTGAACTATACACAGTTGAAGAGAAAAAATACACTAACGTGTGTCTAAAAATGAAATAAGATTCTTTGTGCAATCTTTTTTTCTTATACACAGAGTTGCAAAGGCCAGAAGGATAAGAATAATTTCATTTGTATTATCTAATTCAACAGTGAAAGTAACTACCAAACTGCGTTATTTTTTGAGAACGGTTCAATAATGGCAACTTTTGGACAATATTTTATTATCTGAAAATCAAACCCATTTCTCAAAGAAGAAAGTGAGAAAAACCTGATGCTTTCAATCCCCTTGTCTCTCTCACCCCAACCCGTGAGTCACCACACCAGCACCGACTGTGTTATGAGGAAAACCCAGAATTCCATTTGATTTTTGGCAAATACAAAACCCAAGAATAGCATAGATCTAGTTGCTTCAATTACAAGATTTGGCTTCCGACTGCTTAAGAAACAAGCAGTTTCTTCTTGATAAAGACCTGAGAATTTTCTGGGGATAAGGGGAAGGAATGTATGGTGATTCCCATGCATTATCTTCTGATTCGAGGCCTATAATTTCATCCAATTTGAGGCCTAATGAACAGCAGCAGCAGCAGCAGCAGCAGCAGTTTCTATTCATGGATTCTGAAACAAACACAAATTATAGCCATCAAAACAATTCTGGGTTAGCCAGGTTTAGGTCAGCTCCCAGTTCCTTGTTTACTAATTCTAATAATGGAGTTGAAACTCGAGGATTGACTACAATATTTGATTGTGGTGGTGAAAAGTCTGCCGTTAGTGAATTTGCACAGTTGCCGCCGCAGTATCCCCGGCAAAGTGGTGTCCATGTGGATGGCGGCGGGTATAAAGTTGCGGGTCTAAGGAGAATGGATCATCAGGGACAAGGAAAAATGGGTTCCAGTCTTGTGAGACAAAACAGTTCCCCTGCTGGACTCTTCTCTCACCATACTGCACAAAATGGTACACTTTCTAGTTACTGTTATTTTGAGGACTATAATATCTAATCAGTGAAGATTTATCTACAAAAGAAGTTAGCATAGTTTCGATTATTTCCATCTTTTATTGATTAGAAGATATTAAAATTTTGTCTACAGTCTGTATGATCTAATATTGTATATCAAAGATGCACTTATAAGGCTAAATATTGAACTCCAATAAAGTTATTTATGTTTGTATCCAAAGGGAAATAAAATGGGAAACAGGGGAGAGAAGTTTTCACTTTGGTTCATTCGAGGGGAAAGGGTTAAAAAAATCGCAATCCTCGCTTATTTACCTAATTTTACATTTTTTTAGCAAGAATTTATTATAAATTTGGAATTGGTGGAGTAGTCTTTCTGAAGTAGTATCAGCAATTTGCAGGCTATGCCACGGGGAGAGGTATTGGAAATTACAGAGCTGGTGCTAATGTTGATCTAAGTCCATCTTCAAGCACATTCAAGAATCATATGAGCTTCTCCTCCTTAGGAATGTTGTCTCGAATCACAGAAGTTGAGAACGAAAGTGGTGGAGCAAGTGGCCTTGATGATACAAAGGTCGGAAATAGCAACTGCATCAATTTATCTTATAGTACTGGATTCCCGTTTGGTTCTTGGAACGATTCTACAAATTTTGTAGAAAACTTCAATGGAATTAAAAGGGAGTTTGATAATGATGGGAAGGCTTTTGAGGTATCATTTTGGAATTATCAGTTATTTGCATCCTAAGTTTGATTCCTTTAGATTTGGTGAATCTGTATTGCTTGTATGTAAACAGAATGGGGAGTTCGAAAACAGGCCACATATTCTGTCGCACCATATAAGTTTACCAAAGACTTCGGCTGAAATGGCTGCTGTGGAGAAATTTCTGCAACTCCAAGACACTGTTCCCTGTAAAATCCGTGCAAAACGAGGTTGTGCCACTCATCCACGAAGTATCGCTGAAAGGGTAAATTTCCTTTTAGTTGCTCTTAATATGTTAATATTTTTATCGGAATTGTAATGATAATATAGAAGAATGAGATGAAAAAAAATCAAGATGTATCTCGGATAATCTGACGGTTTAATGCAGGTAAGAAGAACACGAATCAGTGAAAGAATGAGGAAGCTGCAGGAGCTTGTCCCGAACATGGATAAGGTAAGCATTTCTAAAATGTTGTTAGTCTTTTAACCAATTGGAATTTCAGAAATTATCTATTCTTTTAGCAGCAAACGAACACAGCAGACATGTTAGATTTCGCGGTCGACTATATTAAGAACCTCCAGAAACAGTACAAGGTATTAAACCCAGCAAATATAAAGCAATTTATGGTAGTTACATTCAAATTTTTAGTTCCTTCACACATTTATCTACTTTTGCAGACACTTAGCGATAATCGAGCAAACTGCAAATGCTCCACCTCACAGAAGTCCGTTCCAAATCAAACACGATGTTAGCTACTGTCTCGAAATAAAGGTAAAGGTGGAGAACACAAGTGCAAAATTGATTTTCTGCCCTAAAACCGGAGGATATGGAGGAGAAACTTGGAATTTTTCCGAAATTCTTTTGCTTAATGTAGAATTTAGTATAAGAAATTAGTAACTGCAGGCCAATGGAGTCTTACAAATTTATAGAAAGAAGCGAAAATATGTATGTCAATTGTACATTTCTTCATATATGCAGTTTTTTTCCATTTTAGGTAAAAAATAATAATAATTTGGATATGGTTTTGTTGTTGAAGCATATCAAGATATGTGTGTGTGTGTGTGTGTGTATATATTCATCTTTCTGTTGATTGTTTTTTGTTTTCTATGATTAAGTTTTTTGTCTTCTATGATTAAAGTGGCCTACCAAGATGATGATGTTTGGAATACATAATCTAATACCATTTACACCTCTCAACATCCTGGATGACCTTTGTGTGTCTGTTTGTCCCTAAATGAATCTTATCTACTTCCATTCTATATTTCTATTATCATATCATATATTATGTTGAAGATAGTATACGTTAAGCCCCCCTGTTTGACAACCATTATTTGAGAAAAATAAAGTTTTGAATAGTAATTTTTAGGAAAATGTGCGGTTAAGAAGTATGAAAAAAATTGAGTATACGTGCAGAATATTTTATTGCGCCAATGTGTAATTGAAAATGAGTACGGAGAAAAAATAATTTGAAAATAATAGCTGTCAAACAGGAGTTAAGTATCAACTAGAAGATTATTTTTTCCGATTTCGTTAAGAAAAAAGAAAAGATCTATTTAGATTAACCTTTCACGTACGATAGTGTAGAAGTGCAAGTCCCAATATTCTCATTAACATGAGTAGTGCATTCTCTCCTCATCAAATCCTGCTAGTCCTTGGTACAATTTCCACAAACATAAATCCAGTAAGGTGCATAAATTTTGGCGTATTTTGTTGACAATATGGGTGTATATTTTGTAATATAATATGCTGCAAAAGTAAGTAAAAGTTTTATGATCAATTAGTCTAACTTGTTACCTCAACTGAGCCATTGGCATGGAAAGAAGCTTGAAACCTACGCCAAGTTAGACAATACAAGAATCGATGTTCATTTGCTTACATGACCCAAGACATGATACATTCTAAAACTTAAGGATATATCGAATTAGAAAATGAGAAATAACGACCATGATCAAGCATGACTCCTTCATCTAATACAACTTTGGTAAACTCTGAAGTAGCAAAAGGTAACGAGAAAACCTATTAGTTCTTCGGTGGCCAAGCATACTTGACATAAGCTTTCATCCCGCACTAGACGGGTTTATTACGATTTCGGATACTTTGAATAAGCAAATAATGTTTGCTATAAGTCTATAATAGCTCCTGTTGTTAAAAAAAAATTCGAAGAAAGGGAGAAGAGAACAAAAATAGCAATAAGAAACACTGAAAAACTAGAAATGAGACTTGTAAGGGTAATCATTGTCTTAAGCACTTGTGTTTTCCTTCCAAGAACTTAAAAAACTTTGAAGGTTTGAATGTAAAGGAATGGAATAAAAGCACTATAATATTGATGTTGATTGATGATTTTCTTGTGTTAATAATTGAATCTATCACATATTATTTATAGATTTCAATTTAAAGCCTCGAAATAGTGCCAGCTATCCATGAAAAGTTGGATTTTATCATGAAAAAACACCAAGAATCAAAACCAGAAAATCAGGCATAGCGGCTAGTTTTCTGTACCATGAGCAAGCATGGTTAATAACCATGCACACGCATGTTTCAAGCATTCTGGCTTCTACAAAAGGCGCACGTATGGCTTGAGTCCATGCATATAAAGCCCATGCCTTAATTTTTCTACCTATCAATATAATTGTTGAACAATCAAATATAACAATCTTCCACTTGTTCAAAAATTACATCGATCACATATTCAAACTAGCAGAACTTAGGCATAAGGTTTATATATCTTTTAATTTGAATCTAACCATAGCATGATTTCCAAAATATCATCGAAATTCCAAGTAGTATGATAGTTTTGAACCATATATTTCTTATGATGATACCGGTTAATACACAAAAAAGTGTCATGTATTTAACAAGTTCCATAAAACTAGCTTAGCGTTAGCATTGCATTGCACTTATCCTATTGGTTGAACTTTTAAGAAAGAAACTCCAACTATCTATTGAGGCATCACCCCCTCTAGAGTTCATCTGGATGAAGTTTTTCCAATATCTTTATTACTTTTAGAGATATATGTACTTGGTATTGAACTTCAATAAGAGCTTAAAGCTCAACCTTGTTTTAAGTAACAACCAATATTATATAATTAGGATATGGTTCTTGTGAAAATTATAATGCTGAAACTATCCACTTATCGAATAACTTGTTATTACCTTTTGAACCCATATATTACTATTTTATTAATGACAAGTAGGGTTACCGTCATTGGTGGATTTTTTCCTAACCCCATCCTACTTGATGTAGATGTCACTAAATCTCTATTAAATGATTTAGTTAAAGGATTCGTTAAATTTTTATTTGATTTAATGTAATTAAGGAAAATTATTTCACTTTCGATTAATTTCCTTACATAGTCATGTCTTAAAGTTATATGTCAATATTTTTCATTGTGTATCTCATTGTATGCTTTGAATAATGTGGCTTGACTACTACATAAAATAGATATCGATGATGTATTATTTGGTTCTAAATGTATCTCATATAGAAGATCCTTAAATCACTCAACTTCTTTCCCTGATGTCAGCTAATGTCACTAATTTAGATTTTATGGTTGAATGCATTATGCATGTTTGTTTCTTAGACTTTCAAAAAATTGTACCTCCTCTAAGAGTAAACATCCAACCCGGAGTAGATTTATTTTTGCTAGTGTTAGATATCCAACTAACATCAGTAAATCTTTCTAATATAAATGAAAATATTAAATATTGCAAACCTAGGTTTTTTATTTTCTTTAAATAACCAAGAACTCTCTCAATGGCCTTTCAATGATTCTAGCTTGGATTCCTTATAAACCTACTAAGTTTATTAATCACGAATGCTATATTGAGTATTATGCATTGAACTGCATGCATATGACTACCTATAGCACTTGCACACACTAGTTAAGCAATAATTTTTTCATCATTCCTTATAAATTTAGAGCTTAGATCAAAGGGGTTACTAAATTCTTTTATGTTCAAGTGTTTGAACTTATTTATCATATTCTCTACATAATGTGATTGGCTCAAATACCCTACTAATTTTGGTGACTATGATACCCAATATAGTATTCACTTGTCGAAAAATTTTCATCTTAAACATAGAAGATAGAAACCTCTTTATTTATTTTATGACATTCACGTGATCACTTAAAATCAATGTGTCGTCAACATACAGCCAAATAAATAATATATGTTTATCACATATTTTAGAATATAAACACTTAGCTACACTATTATATATGAAACCAAATGATATAATCGCTAAATTAAACTTTTCGTACCATTTCTTTAATACTTGTTTTAAATCATACAATGACTTTACTAACTTACACACCATATAATCATTACTGGGTAGAACGAACACTTTTGGTTGTTTCATATAAATCTCCTCGTTGAAATCCCCATTAAGGAATGTCATTTTGACATCCATTTGATAAATATACAAGTTATAAATAGTTGTTAATGTGAATAATTGATGTTATTCTAGTTGTCGGTGTATGTGTCAAAATAATCAATTCATTCCTTTTGTTGATCACCTTTTACTATTATATGATATTAGAGGCGGAACTCAGGGCTATTCGTGAAGGGATANGGCGGAACTCAGGGCTATTCGTGAAGGGATACTATTGGCTAGAGATCTTGGTTTGTTAGATATTTGGATTGAGGCAGATTCGACTGTTGTCATTCTAGTACATCACCATAAATGGCGGACCGTGGCCTATCTAGGGGATACTCAGACGGATTGCATGTATTGTTTCATTTGATAGATATATGATCTCCCACATTTTCAGAGAGGGGAACCAGTTGCAGATGCACTTGCTACCGAGAGTTGGCATCATCGTAGATACCAAGAATATGGACCAGCCGACCTACCACGACATATTAGGGCGCTTGTTCAGATTGACATGTATGATTTGCCCAAAACTAGAGTTTAGGTATTTGTATTTTGATTTTACTTTTATTTTTGCTTTAACTTGTTCTTTTTGTAAGGGAATTAGTACTCATTTTTTACTACTTTCCTTTTATTCTTTACTTTCACTATTAGAGAAATAGTACTTCCTTATTTATTGATTTCATTGATATCATTTGTAACCACGGTATTCCTCCGTTACAAGTGATGATATTTTAATAAAATCTCGGAGATACCACCCTCATTCCACACAAAAAAAAGTTTCATTTATTAAATTAAAACCCAAACACTTACATCTCATGGCTATGAGACATTTATTACAATATGACAGCCACTCAAATGCTTACTTTGAAATTTGAAGTGAATTGGCAGTAAAGATAAAAAGTCCAATACTTTTAATCATGAAATCAGTGGAAGGAACAACATTAAATTCAGATTTTACTTAAATTGCAAACCAACCATATTCACGCACAAATAACATGTACGAGAAATTTAATGATAAATAATTGTCTTGCAATAAATTTAAAAACAAGCACAGTTACGCTCTAAGTTTTCAGGCTTTCGTCTGGCAAACCGAGGCACAACCATTCAATCGAATCGCCACGCTCCAACACGACCCGTACTAACCTTTGAGGAGTAGGGAAAAATGGTGAGTATATAGAAATATTCAGTAGGACATAAAAATATGATGCAATCCAGAAAAAATTATTCAAATCATGAAAGTTAGAAGATTTTGCACCAAGATATAAGATTAACAAAGTAAAACAAATTGATAACTCCTCAACAACCAAACCACACGTGACTATCCTATAACAGCCTCCTTCCCCAATTTAAAAAAAAAAAAATCAATCACTAACCTACCAAAAGTTCTTGCTCTATACATGTCAATAGTGAAAAAAATTCTATATTCATTAAATAATCAACTAAAATATAATTTAAAGTCATATCTTTCGACCTCGATAACTTGGATTTTGCTTATTCAAATCAACATTTTTCTCGAACCTAAAATGCATGATTAATTTCGATCTATCCAACAAGTCCAATATACATATATCTACCATGCTCTATCAATATCTAAATATTTGACACAATAAAATTGAAATTTACTATATATATCATGTTAGTCCCTAACTTTTCAAAATATTAAAAATATAGCATACAAAATAATTAATTCTATATATAAAAAAAATTGGGACTTTACAATAGCAGATCTACTTGGACATTTATAATGAGAAGCAAATCACAAACTAGACAGATAATTTATCCATATGATTGAAACTCAATTTAGTACCAAAATCAAGATTGAGAGATCTGATAATGGTGTTGAGTTTGCTATGGCAGATTTCTATAATTCTAAAGGGATTTTGCACCAAATCAGTTGTGTTGAAAGACCACAAAAAAATGGTGTTGTAGAACGTAAACATCAACATTTGTTTTGAAATTTCAAGTCAAACTACCAAATAAGTTCTAGGGTGAATGCATTCTTACAACAACCTATCTCATCAATCACATACCTAGCTCATCCTTATCAAATAAATTAACCTATGAGATTTTGTTTTCAGTAAAACCTGCCTACTGTCACTTGAGAGTCTTTAGCTCCTTATGTTATGCTTCTACTCTTCAACGACATAGATCAACGTTTGATTCTCGAGCTATTCCTTGTATTTTTGTTGGGTATCCAACTGTTTAGAAAGGATACAAATTGTATAATCTGCACACAAACACTATCTTTGTGACTAGAGATGTCATCTTCCACGAAAACATATTGCCATTCCATGATCATGCCTTTCTAACTTCTCTTGGCTATTATGACATTGATTCCAATCAATCTTTACATAATCCTCTATTTTCTTATTCCTATCCTTCTACATCAGAGTATCTACCATCTAATTTTCCTCCAATTTCATCTCCTCCTTCAACTCCATCTCCCACTTCAACTCTATCTCCCACTTTACCATCACAATCCCATCCACATTCACCATTACGTTCATCTCCTTCTGTACCTCCACCTTCATCTCCACAATTACATACTAACTTTCTCCATAGATCCAATAGATCCAAGAGGCCTCCCAGTTACTTACAACAAATTCACTGTAACCTTGATTCTCAATAAAATATTGCACCATTTGGCTTATTACCCAAAGCTGAAAAATCTTATGGATTATCCAACACTTTGGGCTATGATTCTCTTTCAATAGAACACGGGGCTTATGTGATGTCACTTTCCACCAATGTTAAGCCTAAAAACTTTCTGCAAGCATCTAAATCTCCAGCTTGGTGTCAGACTATGGACAATGAATTCCAGACTTTAGTTGCCAATAACACATGGACCATTACTCCACTACCTACAAATAAGGTGCATGTGGATTGCAAGTGGGTTTATAAGGTTAAACTTAATTAAGATGGGACTCAGGAAAAGAAAAAAGCCAAACTTGTAGCCAAGGATTTACTCAACAAGCTGGCCTTGATTACGAGGAAACATTTTCCCATGTAGAAAAGTTAGCTTTAGTAAAGGCTTTGTTAGTAGTTGTAGTTAGCAAGAATTGGCATCTTCATCGGCTGGACATCAATAGTGCCTTTCTTCATGTAGATCTTGATGAAGAGTTATATATGAAAATGCCTTCAGCTTATAAACAGTAGGAGGAGCATGGTGTGACATTAGTGTGTAAGCTAAGCAAATCCATTTATGGACTCAAACACGCCTTAAGGCAATAGAACACTAAACTATCATCTTTCTTTGTCTCTTAGGGATTTATCCAATCCAAGTCTGGTTATTCTCTTTTCAGCAAAAGAACAAGCTACTCATACACTGTGCTCCTTATCTATGTTGATGATATTATCATATGAGGGAATGATTTGGCATACATTGAACAATTTAAAAGGAGTCTTGATAGCCAATTCAAGTTAAAAGATTTAGGGATTTTGAAATACTTTCTAGGACTTGAAGTGGCAAGATCTAGAAAAGGGATTTTCGTTTGTTAATGTAAGTATACATTGGAAATACTTGAAGATGTTGGTTACTTAGCATCAAAGCCTGCCAAGTGCCCTATGTTGCAAAGTCTGAAGTTGAACAAAGATGATGGAGAGTTACTTGATGATCTAGGAATGTACATGAGATTGATTGGAAGATTGTTGTACATAACAATTACATGACCAAATTTTTCATTCTTAATACAAGCTTTGAGCCAATATTTGGAATCTCATAGAAAGCACTTAGAAGCAAAACATCATGTACTCCGATCTGTGAAAGGAACACTAGGGCACACTACAAAAAAAAACCGATTTCGCGACAAACAAATGTTGTCGCAAAAATTGAATTTTTGTTGCAAAAGTAATTTAGCGACAACAATAGGTTCGTTGCGGGTATTGTTGCTCTATATGAGTCACATAATGTGTTTTGGGACGACTTTCGTACAATCGTCGCAGTAACAAAATCGTGACACTATT
>CAIGRE010016793.1:0-22619 GCA_903798275.1 Fraxinus angustifolia subsp. syriaca
TACTTGTAAAAGCTGATCAGCTGAACGTGAATAATATTACGGTCATCATCATTTGGTGATTTCAATTATTCCCATTTTCATCTTCCAGAATTCATTATGGTATCAGAGCTTTAGCTTCCGCTTCCAATCATGGCTGCTGACCATCAGTCCATTTATGAAATTCCCATAGCTTCTGGGACTCCAGGAGATGTTCAGCACACTTCCTCCTACCCACAGCCAACGATTCCATTGGGAAATCCTGCTGGTGATTCTGCTTTTCATGTGCAAACCAGCTCTCGGATCATGGATGATCCTAATAGCCCTTACTACCTTCATTATGGTGAGAACACTGGTGCGCAACTCATCTCCATTGTCCTTTCTGATGAGAATTATTCCACTTGGAGCCGGGCAGTGACCATGGCCTTGAGTGTCAAAAACAAAGAAGGTTTTATCGATGGCTCCATCTCCAAGCCAGATCTCGATGATCCATTATTTGTTCCATGGAGAAGGTGTAATCACGTGGTGTCTGCGTGGATAATCAACTCCATCCCCAAGGAGCTCTATCCTAGTGTCATGCATAAAGATTCGGCACGGGAAATCTGGCTTGAGCTCTATGATAGATACAATCAGAGCAATGGCCCTCGTATTTACCAATTACAAAAACTGATCTCCTCAATCTCACAAAACAATGGATCTCTTAGCTCTTATTTCAATAGATTAAAGGGATTTTGGGAGGAATTAGCTCACTACAGGCCACAGCATCACAATCCCCATTATTCTGATGATCAAGTCATGCAGTTTCTGATGGGCCTGGATGATTCTTACACTGCAGTCAGAAGCCAGATCCTTCTTATGGATCCAATCCCTTCGTTAAATCGCGTCTTTGCCTTAGTTTCTCAGGAGGAAAGGCAGAGGCAAATTACGTCTTTGCATCAAAATGTAGAATCTGCTGCATTTGCTAACCAAAGTGCTTTCAATCAACAACATCTAATTAGAAACACAAACAGCAGCAATTCAGGGCAAAGGAGGGATAGACCTATTTGCAGCTATTGTGGGCTCACGGGTCACAAGAGAGACAAATGTTATAAACTTCATGGTTTTCCTCCAGGGCATCGACTAGCTAAAAAGGTTTTTGAAAATGCTTCAGCACATCATGTTGCAACAGTCAATGATAGTGTTACTATAACTCCTGATCAATGTAAGCAAATTATATGCATGCTAAGACCTCAACTAGAAGCCTTCATACCTTCATCTGCTGTTACTTCCATCACTCCTGCCTCAGTAAATCATGTTGGGGATTTGCACGTCACATCAACCCAATCTCCAGCTACATCCTCAGCACCTACTTTCTCAGGTAGTAACTTAGCATGCTCTGTCCACACATACACAGAAAACACATGGATAGTTGATACTGGAGCAACGGATCACATCGTTTGCTCTGTCCAGCAACTCACAACCATCACAGCCACTGTTAATGGGAATGTCAGGTTGCCCAATGGTCATGTTGCAGCTGTTACACACATAGGCTCAGTCAAATTATCGAGTGACCTTATTTTGACAGATGTTCTATGTGTTCCAACCTTTACTTTTAATCTTTTGTCTACCAGCAAGTTAACTTCAATTCATCAATATTGTTTAATCTTCATATCTGCTTATTGTTTTATTCAGGACCTTTTGTCTTGGAAGACGATTGGGGTAGGGAAAGTTGATGGTGGCCTCTACCATTTACAACTTCAACAATCCCAACATCATCATCAAGCTCCACCATCCAGCACATCCACGTCTGCTGCCAATACCATATGCATTCACTCCTTCGATCTCTGGCATAGTCGATTAGGACATCTTCCTAACTCTAGAATTTCTGTTATCAATAAAGTTGTACCTGAAGTCCTTAGTGAGTCAAATTTTCACTGTACCATTTGTCCCCTTGCTAAGCAGCATGTACTCCCTTTTCCTGTTAGCGCCCATGTATCGAACTCTATTTTTGAATTGATTCATGTTGATATATGGGGACCTTTTCTTCATCCCTCGATTGATGGCTCTAAATACTTTGTTACCATTGTAGATGATTACAGTAGG
This sequence comes from Fraxinus angustifolia subsp. syriaca, assembly GCA_903798275.1. Classification (NCBI taxonomy): domain Eukaryota; kingdom Viridiplantae; phylum Streptophyta; class Magnoliopsida; order Lamiales; family Oleaceae; genus Fraxinus; species Fraxinus angustifolia. The sequence goes on from CAIGRE010016793.1 coordinate 2,059, forward strand.
ACTACATGGACTTACCTTATTCACAATAAATCCCAAACCAGGAACATCATCACATCCTTTTACAACCTGATTTTAACCCAATTCAACACCAAAATAAAGACAATTCGATCAGATAATGGACCTGAATTCCACATGACAGATTTTTACCAATCCAAGGGCATCATTCACCAACTAAGTTGCGTGGAAACCCCTCAACAAAATGGGGTGGTAGAACGTAAACACCAACACCTTCTTAATGTGGCCAGGTCCTTAATGTTTCAAGCCAATCTCCCTATTGAGTTCTGGGGTGATTCTATTCTCACAGCCATGTATCTTATCAACAGAATTCCTTCCCCCAAGCTCTCTGAAAAGACTCCTTACGAGCTTCTTTTCAATACAAAACCAAAATATTCTCACTTAAGGGTGTTTGGTTGCCTATGTTATGCATCCACCCTCAAAAGAAACAGGTCAAAGTTTGATCCTAGAGCTGATGCATGCATCTTCCTTGGTTATCCCAATGGAATGAAAGCCTACAAACTTTTCAACCTTACCTCCAAAAGCTGCATCATATCACGGAATGTGATTTTCCNAAACTTTTCAACCTTACCTCCAAAGGCTGCATCATATCACGGAATGTGACTTTCCATGAATCTGCATTTCCTTTCCAAAGCATTCCGTCACAGGGTCCTAAATTTGACATTCATCCCCCAATCTTCCTAAATAATCACATTCCGTCTCAGATATCCTCACCTCTTCTTGATTCAAATATACTCCTTTCTCCAAATCCATTTTTGGAAACTTCATCTACACACTTACCTCCTGTACCCCAATCTGATTCTACATCATCACCACCTCAACACATCACCAATCAACCTGCACCTCAAATTCGAAGATCAAAAAGACCCCATAAGCCACCCTCATACCTTGAACAATATCACTGCAGCTTGGCTATACACAATGATTCCTCTCCCCAATCTGATTCCAGGACGAATGCAGCCCCTGTTAGCAGTAAACAATATGACATTTCGGCTTATGTTGGATATAACCATCTGTCACCAACTCACAGAGCCTATGTATTGTCAATTTCTTCATTTTCTGAGCCAGCTTCATATTATCAGGCTTCCAGAAATCCAGATTGGTGTGCAGCTATGGATGCTGAGTTCTAAGCTTTGGTTGCTAATGATACCTGGGTTTTAACTGCTTTGCCTCCACACAAGACCTTGGTTGGTTGTAAATGGGTCTACAAAATTAAATACAGAGCTGATGGCAGTGAAGAGAGGAAGAAAGCACGCCTTGTTGCACAAGGCTTCACACAACAAGCTGGATTGGACTACCAAGATACCTTTTCTCCTGTGGCTAAGCTGGCCACAGTTAAGACCCTCTTGGCAGTAGCTGCAACGAAGCAATGGCTGTTGTTCCAACTTGATGTGAATAATGCCTTCCTCCATGGCGACTTGGAAGAGGAGGTGTACATGCGTATGCCTCCAGGGTATGAGCAGCAGTGGGCCAATGGTGAGAAGCTTGTATGCAAGCTCAACAGGTCCATCTATGGACTTAAGCAAGCCTCTAGACAGTGGTTCAATAAACTGTCAAGTTTTATCCTTTCTCAAGGCTTCACTCAATCCCAATCAGATCACTCATTATTCTCCAAGATCAATGGCTGCTCATCCACCATTTTATTGGTCTATGTTGACGACATCATCATTGTTGGAAATGATGGTATATATATTGATCAATTTAAGAGGGTTTTGGATCAACATTTTAAACTAAAAGACCTAGGAGCTCTGAAGTTCTTCTTAGGTCTGGAAGTGGCTAGAAACAGCACTGGAATCTCCATCTGTCAGAGAAAATATGCCTTAGAAGTCTTGGAAGATGCAGGATACTTAGGTGCTAAGCCTGCCAAGACTCCTTTACAGCAAAACTTGAAACTCACTAAATCGGATGGGGAGTTGATTGATGATCCTAGCACTTACAGAAGATTGGTTGGCAGATTACTCTACCTCACCATTACCAGGCCAGATCTTGCTTACCCAGTACAGATTCTTAGCCAATTTATTGACTCACCTAGACAACCACACCTTAATGCCGCATTCCACGTATTGAGATATCTCAAGGGAACTGCAGGGCAGGGATTATTCTTTGGGAAGAATTCGAAGGTCCAGCTTAAAGGCTTCTGTGATGCAGATTGGGCCGCGTGTTCAGACACCCGGAGGTCAGTTACAGGCTATTGTGTCTTCTTAGGGGATTCCTTAATCTCATGGCGATCAAAGAAGCAGGGGACCGTATCTAGGTCTTCAGCCGAAGCCGAATATAGGGCCATGGCTGCTGCAGTATGCGAATTAACATGGCTGCAATATATACTTAGTGATTTGGGAATTGAACATCAGAAACTAGCATTACTATTTTGTGACAATCAAGCAGCCATATACATTGCAGCAAATCAGGTGTATCACGAAAGAACAAAACATATTGAGCTAGATTGCCATGTTGTCAGAGAGAAGATACAAGAGGGCAAGATTAGAACCATGCACTTATGTACTAAGGATCAACTCGCAGACATGTTAACTAAATCAATTGGGGGACTGAGATTCAGAACACTATTGAACAAGATGGGAGTTCACAATATTCACCTCCCACCTTGAGGAGGCGTATTGTATAATTTGTAAATTCATTTTTTACTCTTTCTGTTTTAAGTATTAAGTGACATGGCATATTAGTTAGAATCTTCTTGTTAGTCAGTTAGAGAACAAACTTTGTATATATACTTGTAAAAGCTGATCAGCCGAACATGAATAATATTACGGTCATCATCATTTGGTGATTTCAATTATTCCCATTTTCATCTTCCAGAATTCATTAGTTTGACTAATTTGCAATTTAGCCTTTGTCTAAGAAGAATTCTTGAACAGTATAATTTATAAATGAAAAATGATGTCTAAAGCACCAATTTATGTGGCATGTTGTTATGAGATTCATTTAATTGGATCTATCACGTGTTACCACCTAAACTGGTGCTTAGCACCAATGGTCATGAATAACACTACTCTTATAAATTGATAAGTATGAGGGTGGTTGTTTCCCAAGCTAAGTTGGTTAATTTAGCGCAATTTTAATAATTACATTCAAGAATATTTTGCAAATTCATCCCATCTTCCATAAGGTCCCACGTTGTTGTCATGAAAAACAGTATACTTCACGTATTAAATGACTCAACATAACCAAAGCCTAAAGGTGGCAAGTTGCTGTAAGAGAGGATTATAAGTCGTTTATTTGAAATCACGTAGATAGATTCATCCCTTCCAATTTAATGGCTTAGCTATTAATTATCTAAAGAAAAAACTTAACAACTCAAATATTACACTTATCTTGATCAGTAAAAAGTAGTCACTGAGAGTGATTATTACGAGCATGATACTTAATTATACTTGTTTATTGATTAGTTTAGAAGAAAACTCGGTATTGGATGAGAACTCATGAAAAGAAATGATAATTGATAAAAAGAAATGATAATTATTATACGTTTCAGAAGTTGGGGATCAAGGAGTCACCTTCGGAAGTTGAAGGACCTCAATTACAATATGTAAGAACTCAATTCAAACAAAAAGAAGGAACATGGACCAAATTGTACAAGTGCAAATATAAATTCAAACAATTTGGGATATCCTAATGGAACTAAAATTATGGTTCCCTATCATTTGTCACTCTATTTTAGACCTAAATTGAGGTCTATAAATATGAATATTTAATTCGACCAAAAAGGGAGGCGAGAGATATAATCTTGAGACAAAATTACACACGTATATATATTGAATCCTCGAGATTTGTATCTCAATTTGGAATTTGAAGGTCGAAGAATACAATAGCCAAGAGATTTACAATCATCCAAGAAGAGCTTGAAGATCCATTGGTGGGAACATGGTACTGAAGAACAATAATTTCTTGGATTATTTCCTTCCTTTATTGTATTAAACTCGGTTATACTTTTAATCTCGTTATTTTTAATTACACAATTATGAATGGATAAATAATTAGTCATTAGGATGAACTATATAGCTTAGGTTAATGTTTGTTTAATTAAATTGATTTCATGCATCTTTGATTATGTGTTAATTTCTTGTTGTGTGTTTAATTTCAATTGATTGATAATCAATTGTTTAATTTAGGGACTATATTAGAATCGGGAGGAGATTTATTTGTCTAATTCGCGCAACAAGTGACATGGGTATTATAAGAGATCGAGACATCATTATAATATGCAACATTGATTGAATTCCTACAATAGATGGTTTTACATTTCTATGAATTCACATAGAGATATAGCCCCTGTTTGAGCCCCATTTTTGTAACAAAATGTATTTTAGAATAGTGATTTTTTGAAGAGTGTGTGGTTAAAAAAATAAGAAAAAGTTTCAATTCACATATAATATTATTCTATGGCCGAAGAATATGTAGTTAAAAATGGGAGCCAAACAGAGGCATAGTAAATTCGATCATGTTAATATAGTTAGTTTTAAGTAATATTATTGGTTAATTCAATTGTTACATATAAAAAAGGGGTTGAATTATGTTTGATTAAATGAATATTAAATAGTCTAAGCGAAATCGAATTTTCTAACCACTTATCCCATAAGTTTTCTAAAGTCAAATTTAACAAGTACATAGTCTCTGTGGGAAATATTCAAACTAAAGTGTTCACTTTCTTACTTGTTACAATCTATATACTTGAAGAATTATGTGATAAAAAAAAAATCAATGTAGATATGCACGGTCTATTGCATAGCAATTTAAACTCTTAGATAAAGATGATGCATATTAAATAAATTCTCAAAAAGTCTCACAAATGTGATATGATATTTGAAATTTAATTTATATCACTTAATGGGTGGGAATTGACATTATGAAACAATGCTGAGGCAAAACAAATTGACTTTTTAGACATCATTTGATTTTGATTTTGATTTTTTGATTTTTTGGTTTTTTTTTTTTTTTTATGGTATTTTTGTTTGGGTTCCTTTCCAAATTCTTAAACAACGGGTCGTGTTGTGCTAATAATTAGTTATACGTTCTTGAATTCAAAAAGTGTCCTTTACGGCCAAATGCAATGTAAATTTCAAAGACAAAGCCCTCATTTATCTTTCAAACATTTACCCATTCTCGTTGGTGAATATATTTCATACATTTATTTATATCTATATTCTATTATGTACAATCCAAGTATCAGAGTAAATATCTGTTAAGATTTTTGGTCGATTTTAATCCCCTACCTCAACCTACATTGGTGAAAGTTGCAAGGAAATCAGAAGAAATTGTGATTTTAAAGTTAATTTTGTGATCGTAAGATAATGATAATAATGACACAAAGCAAGAACAAAAGAATAACACTAAGATTTATATAGAAATCCAAGATGGAAAAAAACTACAGACAAAGGAGGAGAAATTCATTATAATCAATACTATTTACAATATTGAGCTAGTGTTTGATTCTCATTTTTTTTGTTCAAATTCTAATTCTACTACAATAGCTGCTGCAAAGGAGTACCAAACACTGCAAACATTGTCAGATTTGAACCAGTCCTCATAATGCCGTTGGAAACGTCCAGTAACTAATTTGCCCTCTGATTTTGAGGGCAAATACTGCCACCTACCCATACTTTGCCCTCAACAATTCTCATCCACCGCTTCTGACAAGGGCTTCTTTTCAACACACAGAAAACACAACGTTTTCCACCGGTAAATCGAAACTGCTGAGGTTTCCACATGAGAATACCAGGGAAATAAATAGTCTCTCTGTTCCCTTCCACCATGGAGCATCGCGTTGTACCACCGATTTTCTAACTCGTAATCCATCAGTTTCATTTTCGTTTTCCACCGATGACCACAACACAAATGCAAAGACGTCTGAGATGGCCGACGAAGGACCCCATCAGCAATATTATCCCGAACACACGGTAAGCAGTCTCATCTTCAAACATGATTTATGCTTACGATTTGCCCAATGTTGATTACCTTTAAAATATAGATTTCAAATTTATTACAATGGTACATCAAGGCATTCTCATTTTTGTCCACTGCATATCACTATGCATATATATTTCATAAAATTTTTATACATATGACTTCAACAACGTCTTACCTCCGGAGAGAATATGGATTACGGGTTTCTTCTGTTCCGGCCTTGCTGAGTGTACAACCAGGGAATTTGGCATTTCAGTTTTGTGCATTTTTTGTGATGTGATATTCTGCGCAGGATGCTAGTTGAATGAAAACAAGCATAGTCTTCCTCATCGTCCTTCCTGAGTGTCTTAATAATTTAGGATTAGTTTACAAATGATTGAAGTTGGGGAAATTGGTGAATTGGAACAGTTTTGTGTTTCGGTTATTTGAATTGTGAGCTTATCATTTTTCAACTTTTCCCGTTGTAGGGATACAGTAGTGATTTCCCTGACCACTTCGACCATGCGTCCTCGCACCTGCAGGACCCCGAACCCATTCTCCGGAAGTCTGCAAAATGGGATCTATAGGAGCACAAAATCTTCATCTCAACGTGCGAAATTGTCGTTGCCGAAGGTCACCGACGAGGCAAATGTTTCTCGATGAAAGGATGGCAACGTCTATGTGAATTGTTTAATAGATCAGTTGGCAAGAACTGGACGATCTCGCAGCTAAAAAACTATTTGACTAAACTGCGAACGGAGCACAAGCACATCTTCGAGCTGCTACGATGCACTGGTATTGAGTACCACTCCGGCACGGGTACAATTATCGTCCCTGAGCATTGGTGGGAATCTAAAATCAAGGTAAGGGTTGTGAGCACTCATTATTCATCCGCTCAATACCTCGCAAATCCTCACATTTTGTCGTTAGGCAGGTTCTGTATCATTAAGTTGAATGATTTTCTGTTTCATCTTCTGCCAATTTTAACGGATAACTCGTTCATACAGGTGAATCAGAATATGTGAAGTACAAAAACAGAGACTACTTCGAGATCTATGTCACGTACGGTAAATTGTTTGGCGACACTGGGGATTCAACAAAGTATGCACTGTCACCAACAAAGTTGTCACAATGTGGTTTTGATTTGGGTACAGATATTGACGGAGATGATGAAGGCGACAAGTTGCCCATCAACATGGAGGAATTGATTCCAATGACAACCCTATCGTTAATAGAGGTCACTCCTCTATCTGGGAAACAAAGCGGGGATAAAAGAAAATTCAAATCTGGGAAGGAAAAAGGAGAGAAAAAAAGTCTGGCTCAAGAGAGGTTTCTGCTTCTCTTGAGCATATGATTAGTGTTGGAACAGATCTTGCCTCGATTGCGAGATCTCATCAAAATGCCGACTTGTCGGTCGATGAGTGCGTGAGCGATATGCTATCTTCTGGCCATGCAGAGGAAGGCTCGCCGCTACACCTTTTTGCGTTGTGGTTCTTAGGCGTGTGTGAAAATAGGAACTCATTCCACGCTACGAAGATACCATACCTCCGATTTAAGTTTATGGAGTACTGCTTCGGCCGCGACAATCAGTCCAACCCGCGCAAACTATGATCACTAATCATATGCCATCTTTCGGGGTCTTCATGTTACGGACTTTATTTGTTTCTTCAAGTTGTACTTTGTGTTCATGAACTTTTTATTTTTATTTTGAAGACGTTTCAAGTTTGTTGTAAACGTGTTTGTAGTGCGGAAAACGTTGAAATTAATTTTTTTTTACGGGCATACCTTTTTATAACAATTATGTCAACTTTGAAATGTAGCTTTTGTAGGGAATATATTCCATGCAAAAGTAACTCAAAAGTGACATTCCCATTGATTGAAGGTAATTTGTTTCCACAAGCTCATTATTACACAAGTTTCTGTCTATAAATCAAATCCTCATTCATGCATATATTATTCACGTATGCATCATCTGTAAATAATCAAAGAGTCTAAATCGTAGCACAAGTTTCCTTGTAAGTGCATTTGTTCGTGTTCATTTTCGAACTCACTGCATTCGTAACTAAATACTGATGATCCCATCGCACAGATATCCAACAACTCGGTAGCTTACTCTTGTTCTGAACAAGATTGTAATATCGAGTATATGTCCGATTTTGATATGAATTCTGATGAAGCTTTTATGCAGTAGTTGGAAGCGGACATAATCACGTGGCTTGAATATTGTAGAATAGCCAAACGCATTGTTCACGAGTTCTTGGCCCTGAATACAACTCGTCGATATTTGTTTTTGACAACGCTATGCGGCCATCTTTTCACGCTACAAAATATTCACATTTATCCACATATTTGTTTTAAAGAGTTTAGGATATATCCTCTCATGTTTATGCACTTCGCGCATATATTACGTAACGAGTACGACATTTCGACTAGTTCGAATATCAATATATACGAACAAGTCGGGATGTTCTTGTGCACACTGGCACATGACAAAGGATATCGTCAAGTTCAGACTTTGTTCGGGTATTCGTTGCAGACAATATGTCATTAATTTAGGAAGGTTCTACGTGCATGCCTCGCGTTCTTGGTAAACATGATAAAACCAGATCCAAGGTATAATGAAGGAGTAGCACACCATCACCCGAATTCGGAGCACTATCTTCTCTTTCAGGATTGCATCGGTGCAATCGACGGAACTCATGTCAGAGCTGTGCTGCCAAGACATAGAAGGGAAAACTTCATTGGTAGGAAGGAAATTCCAACATAGAATGTTTTGGCCACCTGCGACTTTAATCTTTGTTTCACGTTTGTACTACCGAGAACCACGAGGATCACACATGACAATTGCATCTTGCCCCGAGCTGTACATAGTCCGAAGGTCAATTTCCCACAACTCGCGAACGAAAAATATTACTTGGTCGACTCCGGGTTTGCACATAGGCCTGGGTGTATGGCTCCATATAACGGTTCTAACATTCGATATCATTTTCAAGAGTTTGGCAATTCTGCAGATGGAAAACGTCGTCGTTTTCAAAATGTACGTGAACGGTTTAATTTTCATCACTCTTCATGCCGTAATGTTATCGAGCGTGCGTTCGACATTTGGAAACAAAGATGGAAGATTCTTGATCGAATGCCTAGTTACAATATGCGAGCGTAGACCGATGTGGTCGTTGCGACTATGTAAATACTTAACTTCCTCCGGAGAAACGATAGGATGGATGAGGGCTTTATGTGAGCGAAAGAAGTGGATGACGATGAAATTGAGATAGACCTACCGGATGAAGAAGATGAAATTGCTGTAGAGTAAGATGAAATTGTCGAGGAGGATATACCGTGGCTACAACCGCACGATTATATGGCACAAGCGCTACGTTAACAATAAGCTAGAAGTGTAATTTTTTTCCTTAGGCTTCATGTGTTTGGAATTTCAATTAACTTGTCAACGTCGAGGAAAATCTCTACATAAGATTTCTCCTAATTGTGCATGAATAATGAATTGGTCAAAATTATTGTTTTAAAAAAAGGCCTGGACGATCATTTTTTATACACGTCCCGTGTGCAGAAGAGCCAAACAGTGTTAAAATTTTTGCAAATTTTTTATGTCAGATTTTATTTTTGTGTGAAAGTGGACGTAAATGAAGGGCAAAAATGGAAAAGGAAATATTTGATATTGAAAGTCACCAAATAATACATGTGATGTCAGTATTCAACCATATCTCTTTTGTCACCTTGGGCCCGTGTCTATTTCCAAATTTCAGAAAACAAATTGTCAGGTGTATGTTGTGTGATTAATGGCTAATGGGTAAATGTATATATTGAAAATTTGTGTTGTAGACAATGAAAAGAAATATAGATAAGTAAAAAAGGTGCGTGATATAGTAGAAAAAGTTCCTTATATTATTAGTAGTCAGTGTACATCAGGTACTTTCTAGTATTAACGTATTTGTAGAATTCAAATACATTGAATTTAGAAACTAAAATGGATAACAAATTTTAATCCGTTAAACATGTTATTAACTTTTTTTTTCTTTGTGATAGAGTGATGTTGTGGTCATATTCTTCGAGAATACAATGGGCGATAATGTTTAATATTTCTGTTACAGCTTCATATTAAATGTAAGAAAGAACATGAGATATTAGTTTGAGAAGTTTAAAGAAAATAACATAATGAAAATATGTTTAAAACAATTAGAAAGCCTTGTTGAAATGAAACTGGTCAATAGAGGCAGTGCCAAATGCCAATGTTAGAACTATAATTTGCTGTTTGAAATTGTCCACGCTTGCATAGAGGGTAAAAAATAGGAAATAAAAATATTTTCTTGACCATGCATGCCGCAGTTTGTTCACAATGCTTTCTTATGCTACCGCAAGGGTTTCGATATAGCATTATCTTTTCTCAATACTATCGTTTTTCAAATTTATTTCACAAAGGAATATTTTTGAAGTTTGAAAACGTTAATAAATACACGAAGTAAATTTAAATAATAGAATAAAATTTATGGAGAAGATGTGAGTAAATAAAGTATACAAAACCTAAATACTTGGGACAGACCAAATGATACCAAAATAATGATTTTTTCTCTCTAAGTTTTAAATCATAAAATAAGAATAGAACAATGAATATTATAATAGAAAAGATTTTGAAAATTTGAATGAAGAATCATGTTAGGAATTTGAGGAACTGATATGGTGCGATATGTAATATAGATCGTACAAATTTATAAATAAGAATAAGATTTAAAAGAAAAAATACAAACAAGAAGATGAAATTGGCAGATGAACATAATATTTTATTAATGACGGTCAATGGAGAGAAAATACAACTTCCACAATTTTCTACCACTTTTCAAATTATTAAACTGATTGAAAAGTCTACTATTTACAGGAGACATGTCCAAACCATAGAATTAACCTAAAATATGAAAACTAGGTTAAAAACCGCATAAAACCGAAAAAGAAGGAAACAAAATCACGATCGCTCGAGCGATGACTCACTGATAGGCGGGTGGCAAACTCCCTGTTTGTCCAACGCCGTTAATCTGCATTTTTTCCTTTTTTGACCCTATTTTGACATCTTAAAGTTCAATACTTCACAAAGTGAAGCCCTAGTTCCAATTTGGACTAGATTTGGGTAAAAAAAAACCTAACAATCTTCACCTTAACACAAATTTTGGTGCAATGAACGAAGTTCCAAAATTTCTCCACCTGGAAAAAATAAATTTGATTGCAACGAAACACACTGAACTCTTCAACTAAACCAAACCTCCCCAACACTCGAAAATACTCTTCTTCTTCCTCTTACACCATTTCCAAATACGGATACAAATGAACCCAACTCCTAGGTTCCCAAAATTCACAGCGAATTTAAAATTTACTAAACAAGGTCGAAGCACGCCCTGTAGCAGAATCACCACCAAATGCTTTAACTGAAGGCCTCTATCTAGACTAGTCACCTTCAACAGCTCTAAAAGCATGCACATTCATATCAGCATCTCTGTACCTATTTTCAATGGGTCTATAGTAGAACCGTAGACTGTGGTGGCAAAGCGGAATTACCCATATCCTCAAACTCGATAGAGTAGTATTATCCAAAATAGACCCTGAGCCAACTCCCAACTGTACTGTACCAAACTGCTGATGTCTCTTAACTGATTCTGCACAACCTTGCAAGATGTATAACTGGGAATTTCTTCGCCCCTCCATATAACACGGACACCCTTCCAGACCTTTAAGACTCCACCTGCACCAGAGAACATATACACTCTCGAATATGGGGTACTCAGCAAGATGAGATTCTTTTTCAAGTCTGGAACATGTCGAACCTGGTCAAGTGTTCTGATATTTCCATCCACCAACTTCAATTTGACTCTCCCAATACCAGCTACCCGACAAAATTCGTTGTTTCCCATAACAATGGTACCTTACGTACCGTTTCATATGATTCAAAAAAATCCTGATTAAGACTCATATAAAACACACTAACTGTATCCAAAATCCACTCCTCGTCCGGCTTGGGTTCCACGTCCGAAATCGTCACAAGATTTCCCTCACTTACTAAGTCCTTTGCGATGTCTAGTTCACCTGAAATCTATGATTGCCTCCCACGATTTACAGTTGAATTATCCTTACCCTGCAACTTCTCGCGATCCTTCTTGATGTGTCCTTTCTTCTTGCAATAAAAGCATGCCCATTGCTGAAATCTACCATCGACTTGCCTCTTCGTCGATTACCATAAACCACAAGAGTTTCATCATACCTAGAACAAGCTTCAACCAGATGCTTCATCTTCTCCTTTGATAACAAGGCATTATACACGACTTCAGTGGTGAGTGTGCTACGATTGTACAGAATCGTGTCCCTAAACCATGAGTACGAACCGGGTAGCGAGCACAACAGGATTAAGGTCAACTCCTCTTTGATATCAAGTTGAATGATATTTCAAATCTACTTAATTAAGATACTGGGTGTCTTCGTATATTAAAAACCTCTGAAACAATAAGATAATAATAAAAACAATAATAATATTAAAAGAATTTAATCATAATAGTAATATTGATAGTAATAAAAAGAAACAACAAAATTATCATATGTCAAGTACGTTAGCTTATTTCTGATCGTATGGTTATCTTTTTTATTATACTTAATTTAATGTTCGACGAACTGGAGGATAGTAGAACATAAAAAAGTGTAACGCCCAAAAATTTTACAAATACTGAAGTGTTACCAAAAACTCAATTTTCACGGAACAATAAAATAATATTCTTTAAATAAAAATAACTGAAAACCCCAAAATGAAAAAATAATCATAAATTAAATAACTATTTTTGAAAAAATTAAACTGGCTAATAATTTAAGGGAAAAAATAAGCTTAATGTTTTATCTTTTCAATTCCTCTCGACAATCGCATTCACAATCCCGCCGCTGTTCTTATCGACCCGAACTAACTTGTAAAATTTTGTAAGAGTAAGTATTTTAAAAAATACCCACTAAGATACGTCCAGTTTCCATACACAATTATACTACAATAAGGTAAACACTTAACATCACTCATATCTTATGGAGTATATTGGTGATTAAGCGACACACCCATTTTAGGTCATCAAATTTTCGTAATGATGTGAACCCACCCAAGAATTAATCTTGGAAACCCACGAATAAGATGGAACCAACCCAAGAAAGCTAGAAATCACGTCGCGCAAAGATCAACTCGACTCATTGTTTGACCCGTATCAAGAACTGAGATTACGCATAAAAAATCTAACTCGTTGATTACCCGGAACAAGAACCGTGAAGTGGGAATGCCACAAAAGGAATGTGACACCTTTTGATAAGTTCAAGATTATAAGTCTAAGCCACCAAGAATATGGAGGAAAAAAACAACAAAAGGACTACGACACTTTTTTATAAGTTCAAGATTATAAGTCTAATACACCAAGAATATGGAGGAAAAAACTCATAATTGTATTTAATCTATCAAAATAATAAAAACATTGGTTTTACAATGAAAGTAATCTCCTATTTATACTAATGCTAGAATCCCAAATAAAACATAATTAGGTCATAGAATATTGTCAAAGTTAGAAATAATATAGAATCCTAGACTAACAAGGAAATATCGCGAAAATATGAAAATTCCGCTCACTTGTTCTCGTCATGTTTCTACGTAATCGCAAGCCCAAAAGTACCATGCGTTCACGAAGCTTTGTGTAGAATTTCGTGAAAATTCTGAATTGTATTCATAGGCAAAAATTCGACATCCGAGCTGAAAGTTATGCCTATTTTAATCCACGCCACTTGTTTTCTTTTCAAATATCTTTCAAACCTTGAATCCAACTCGTTTAGGCTCTTGAACCCTTCACGAAACCTGAACCTTGGCTTGTCAACTTCTTCAATTTGGACTCCAAAACTCGACCAAGTGATTGCCTATCCAAGATCATATTATCACCTCTCTCCTCGAAAGGATTCGTCCTTGAATCCGTGCCTTGTAATCACGTAGGGGATAACCAGCCTGCTACCCAACTCATCCCTGCACCACCTAGATCAAATGAAGATTTTTTTCCTTTCGTGACATAGGAACAATACACTGTACCCATCCATTTTACAAGTATGGATGTACTGCAACACAAATTCAATCAGCCATAAACGTTGTTGTATGAACTCTCATATACAATGATCAAGCTGAAAGAAAAAATTAAGCAAAACACGGTTGAATTTGTCAGCTTCCTCCTCAATGAGATATGGGTCTTCGTACTTATAATGCATCGTCTCCACCATATCATACTTAACAATAGAACTTTGCTCTTCATTCCCCACAATATTTTCAACCATTTGCTGAACACATTCTGCCATTATTTGCCCACTTTCTTACTAAATCATCTCTATAATTTTTGTATTAGTCTGCTCGTGCTTCGGCTCATTAATTAATTCACTTTCCCAATATCAACTGCATTTTTCAATCTACCATCCTCTATCTCAACTTTTCTATTTCTGGACTCATCCCGTAATTCAACTCTAGTGTTCTCCTTAGGTGTGGTCATCTCCCTCTCTTGAAACCTCTTATTGTTCTTCTGGACCAATTTACAACTCCACTTGAGTTGAATGATTTTGTTCCTCAGTTTTACCAGAATCCCCATGAGTGAACTATGTACCATAACAAGTTCATTAAATACCACATCTCTACTAACCACCACATTTCTTATTTTATGAGACTACAATTTATATTATTTCGCACCTAATATATACCCAAGAAAAATACACTTTCTAGACCTAGGCTCCAACTTCCCATTATCCACATGGGTACAAGCAGGACACCTAAAAATTTTCAAATCAGAATAACAAGAAAGTTTACTAGACAATACTTCCTGAAGGTCCCAAACACATCATTTTTTTGTTTCCTGAAGAATACCCAAACTTTCCTAGAAAAAACATCAATCATTGTCAACAAATAATAAGCCCCTCCTTTAGAAGGCATCCTAGCCAGATCTCAAAGATCTAAATGGATATACTTAAGTGTTCTCTTCGTATTGTATCTTATTTCAGAGAATCTGACAATTTTCTATTTCCCCAAAAAACATAATACTCACAAAACTACATCTTACTGGTCTTCTGCCTAACAAGAAGTTCTCTCCTATTCAACTCTGTCATATCATTCTCACTCATATGCCCAAACTGCATATGCTAGAGTGTTGTAATTTACTCATTTGTCAAAGAAAAAGTAGAAATTAGTGCATCCTTTATAATTGTGGAACCCTGCAAAATGTACAAATGTGTAGAACTTTTATGTCCCTTTATGACAACAAGATCACCCTTGACTTATTCACCAGTGTATCTATACCATTTTGAGTCAAGTGCACTAAATATATGAGATTTCGCTTAAGTTCTGGAACATGCCTCATATCGATTAGTGTTATAATAGCTTCATCGAACATTTTGATTTTGACTATACCAATTCCAACAATTTTACAAGGTGCATTGTTTTCCATATGTTGTACACCAATCCTTGTTGGAACACATATGAAAAGGACAAACCGAGTCAAAGACCAATTCCTTACAAAGTTTAAAACCCATGTCAGAAATTACTTGATGCTTTCCTTCACTTTGCCCATTTTCCACAACATCAACATCTAGCTCTAGCAACTTTGTTTCTATTTTTCAAAGTATAGCAATCAGTTCTAATATGGTCATTCTTATTACAAAAGTGACAAATTTTCTCTACATGTCTGGATTTCAATCCGTCCATTATATTTCTATCAAGATTCCTATATTGATTTTTCTTACGAACAACCAGGCCATCAACCTCGCTCCCAGATCCTCCTGTAAGATGTCTCATCTTCTCCTTATATAGTATAACATCAAAGATCTTCTCCAAAAGTCATATATGATGGCGGCAATGAACACACCAACATCAGCGCCAAGTCCTCTTCATCCTACTTTAACTTCCAACATCTTCAAAACAACCTTGAATCTTTTTAGCATAGTTAAATGATAATCAAATGACATAGCTTCGGACATCCGGTGAGAATACAAGTGTTGTTTCAAGAGTAACTCGTTGGTCAAACTCCTTGTCATATGAAGTTGCTCCAAATTCAACCAAAACACAGAGACACATTTCTTTTTTAGAATATCGCGAAGAATTTGATTTGAAAGAAGTAGATGATTTTTAGATTGGGATTTTCGTTCCCTATATGTTTTTCATCCCGTGTACTGATTGAAGACATCTTATCAAAGCAAAGAAAAGCTTCCTCCTGTAATACCTCGAACTTAATATCACATTTGCCCAATATGATTCATGCATTCCATGCTATTTATAAAGTCATTTGTATCAATTTTCTTAATTGTTTTCTCTTAAAATGATGGATTCGATTATTAAGGTTTTAAGACCTTGGTATGGTGTTAGCCCTTTACTCCTCAACCTAGGTGGTGAATTTTACGTTGAGTTATGGTAGAGAAAATGATTGATCTGGGTGTTTGAGATTGATTTGCTAAGCAATGACAATATTGAGAAGGTCGGAAATAGTATTGACAAAGTTGTAAGTTCTCCATTCCATTGATCAAGGTAACCTTAAACACTAGATAGGTAATTGACGTATTTGGGACAAGAGGCATGAAGTAACATGATCACAATGCTATAAGATAAGGTTTATATGACGTTATAAAAATTGAGGTGGAAATCGTGAAACTCGGTTGAGGATTGGTGTTAATTATATATAGCCTCTAAATAGGATACTTAAACCCAAATATTTCCTCAAGTTATCCCCAAGTGAAAGAAAAAGCAAAAAAGCTAAGGAAAAATAGAAAACAGAAAGCTAATTGATAGTTCTAGGTAGCTGAATTAGTATAATGTTTTGAGGTATGTCTTTATCATTTTTAAATGTCTTATAGCCTCTTGAATCTCTGGACTTGATTAAGATTGTGTTGGGGGTGTTCTGATGATTTATGATGGAAACATTTGGAGTAATTAATTAGAAGAACTTGAAAGAAAATAACTTGGACATAGATGTGGATTGTTAGACTTGAATGGTTGAACCTTTGATTTTAAGTAATCCCTTATGTATAACTTATATTTATCAATATGAATGTTCTTATACAAGAGCGAGAAGTATATAAATGATCTTTAATAGGTTAAGAATCCAATTTTTGTAAGTCTAGTTCAAGTAAAACTCGAAATAGCTATGAGGGAAATTGTTTGATTTGGCGTCTGTAAAAATGAATACCTTCGAAGCTGTAAACTCTTCATTTGTGACAAACTTATAGCATGATTACCTTTACATATGTGTTATAGAAGTGTGGTAAAAATTCGTAAATTATTGGATATAGTTAAGGGTGTGAAAAAGGATTTGGAAAATACTTGAATAGCTACAAAAACCTAAAAACAGATTATGTCCATTTGTGTATTTAACTTAGATTCAATCTTTACATGTTCATTAATTATCTCTAAGGCATGAGAAATATATTTTAAGGAGTGCTATGTTGTTAACAACAATTGGATAATGTTGACGTTCATAATTGGACTCGAGAAATAGTATGATTTGTGGGACCAGTTTGCAACGCAATCAGTAACTTGAATTGTTAAAATTTTGCCATGAATGGACGTAGCATGGGATTGTGTGTGTGTTAAGATTATCAAATCAAGGATTATGTTTAATATTAGATGGTAATACAGGTGATTCTCTGACTTTAAGTGGAAAAAAAAAGAATTAATTTACACCCCATAGAAGCTCACACACGCACAAGGGTAAAAAGGTAAGTGAAAGTCCATTTGCAACTACGATGCAAGAACATAGTGTTTGTGATATAGTAGTGTTGGAATATCTACATAATTCCAATAAGGAGCTCCTTGTGTATCATTTGATGGTTTTGATCATTGAGTATGTTATTCATGAACATTTTTATGTGCATACACGACATACATCCATAGTTAAAAATCTAGCATTCACAACATGATTGTAAATGGAGCTTTCCTTATAAAATATTTTATTAACCACTACTAGGATACCGAGGCATGTAAGTCATGCTTATGTGATATGTTTTGGCACCGCTGGTCATACTTCCTAGTTGATTGCAAATGTGGATAGGGTCAGCATTTGGTGATCACAAGAGGATGGACCACTCGATTGTTCCTTTGTGATACTCTGATTATTGGCATTGTTGGATGGGATACTTTTTGGGTAATCATAGGGGTAGTTAGGAGATGGGTCTCTAGTGGTCACAAGAGGATGGTCCACTCGCCAGTGTCTATGTGAGATTGGCCATTTGATTATTAATTATTGATATTGATAGTATAGAGTTCTATTCAGTGCATAGTAGGTGGGTCAATGGCCCAATGAAAGATTTCAAATGAAATTATTTCGAGTCGACTTTGATGAATATCTGAGTATGATACATCTTTAGCATGATGTTTAAAGTAAATGGCATGGTGTCATATACTATTATCACTCATACTCATGACCTGCATGGTTTTTGCTTACTGAGCATTGACTTATGTAGTTCTTGCATTGTAGATGAACATGAAACCTCCTAGGAGACATGGCTGGGTGTGGAGCTCTTACGGGATTCCGAAGTTTGATGTACAAGGATGACAACTTGTATAGTTACTTTTTGGACTCTAGTTTATTATATTTTAGAGATCCTGTATGACTTTCGAAATGGCATGTAAGGATAAACATGTTGTACTATGGTTTTATGATCTTAGGTTTCAGATATACTTTTGGAGATGCTTTCATTTTATTAACAAAAAAATGTGTGGGTAAATTTGGATGTCTAGGTCAAGTCAGCAATTGAATTCCTACACTGGTTAGTATATTGTTATTTATAATAATGGGGCTGTGTACCTCCAAATATATATGTGCCAAAACCATTTGTACCTTCACTTGCCATAAGATAAATCTCATGTTTTGATCCAATAACAGAATATCATATTTCATTGTTGCCATGTGGAAAACCAACCTTGCTCTAATACCAATTTATTGTGAAGAAATCATAAAATCTGTAGAATTTAGAAAAATTCCATCATGGTGGAGCATTCTCGCCAGCTTCATAGCACCTGGGCACCCAACGCCTGTGCAACTATTGGGGAGAAGGGGGGGCACCAGTCTGTTGAATCCTATTTTTTTGTTCACGGGCATCGTGATGGTGGCGCTAGAATGCCCACTTTCTATAGATGTGGCTTCAAGCCTTTTTTCTTCAACTCAAATTTCGTTTCCTAGCCAAACTCTCAATCTTTGATGAAATTTGATCTTTATCAATTAGAAATATCAAACCCAAACTCCTTATATTTCATATATCCAACCAAACACCAAATTACAAGAAATTTGGGGTCACACCATAACAGTTAAGATCAAGAACTAAGCATTGGAAGACAAAAAATAAGAGCAATTGAATAAGAAATAAGTTAATATAAGTGAGAATAAAAAGTGAAGTAGAGTATCAAACACCCCAAAGTCAAAGAAGCAAAATGAGAAGCCAGTGTGCGTACTAGGTGGAAAAATTAGAACAAAAAGTTTAGTACACATCTCCACAAAGCAAATGATATCCTATCGAAAATATAATTGAATGATGAGACCAAAGCTTTTTATAGATCACATTCTCGAGTTTCCTGCAAATAGTTATGTATCAATTACTGAAGGTCACCCAAGCACACGAGTTGAGATATTTTAGCAATGCATACAAAGCACCCCATTTAGGAAGATGGACTTCACCGGTTCGAGCCTTATAGCTCACTGGTACAAGATCATAATTGGGAAAACATTTGAAGACCTGTTTATGCAATTTTAAGGTAAATTCGATATCTAATGGTTCAATCTTCTAGGTTTTGAGAAACCCTATATATATCTTACAAGTCTAGGAGTTAAAATGGGAGAAATTTGGACGCTAAAATACAATAAATCTCTTCAAATTAAAAGATCACAATTTTTCTTCTATTCTTTATGATTCGGGTGATTTATTCAATATCTATTATATGCAGTGGCGGACCCAGCACCTGGCCAGCCCCCGCGGCCGCCCATGCTGGGCCGCCGGAAACTTCAGACACCTCCGGGAAGAAGAAGACCACAAGCCGGGAAGAAGACTGAAGACGAACTGAAGAAACAGGGGAGAAAGGGCTTCCTGCTGTTGGGCTGAGGTTTAAAAAATTTTGGGCCTCATTTTTTTTTTAAAAAAGGCCTAATGTTTAGCCCATTCCACCTCCGGTTAAGGTCTTGCAGTCTGGCTAGATAAATTGGTCCAAATTGACTCCAATTAGGCAATTAATCCAATTTCAATTCATCTCTCATTTCTTCTTAGGTCAGTGGCGATTTGTTGGCGAAAATTTTTTGGGCGAATTTAATTTTAGGCAAATTTTGGGCGAATTTAATTTGAGGAGCAGGCTCGCCGACTGCTGTGGACGAACTTGTGGGCTGGTCTGGTGGCTGGAGAGTGCGGTAGAGGCGTAGAGGTAGAGCTTTGGCGTTTGTGGATGCCGGACGGACCTGTGGTGGCAGTGGCAGTGGCTGGTGCCTGGTTGTGTGACTTGTGTCTGGGCACTGGGCAGGGGAAGCTGTGGCCTGTGGAGTGTGGAGTGTGGTCTGTGGAGTGTGGACTGGACCGCTGGAGAAGACAGCCTGTGCGTGTGGCGGTGTGGGCTATGAGTTTTTGGGCTTCCTGGACTC
>CAIGRE010016820.1:0-10779 GCA_903798275.1 Fraxinus angustifolia subsp. syriaca
TTAAAGGATGCACAGGATTATCAATACGTAATAATTTCCACAACCTAACACAAAATAGAATATAAACACTTAACTAATGAAAACCTATGTAAATTCATATGAAGACCAAATCTGAAACATCAACTAATTTTCCCATAAAATTTAATGTATACAAAAAAAAAATCTAAAATTTATTTTTTTTAAAAAGAACCAAAGCTAAGATTGGATCTGAAAACTAACCTGAATATCTCTGGAAAGAGGATGCGAGCACAAAACTGCAGTACATGTCCGATCGTTGAGGAGGAAGACGCCACCGCTGCCTTGCCACCTCTCTTGGCCGCTGTAGCCGCTTTCTTCTACGCGACATTCTTCTTGCTCGCGTCCGACTCCATCTGTAAATAAACTCCAAATACACCCTTAATTAATAAATTGAAAAAAGAAAAGAATATGGAGGAGATTTCGAAAATATACCGTGAATTGATGCCCTTTTCGGATCACCACCACCCAAAGCAAGAAAAAGGGTGACTCTGCTTCAGAAATCAGAGAAAGGGTGGAAACTCAAGAAACCTCTTTCAATGCTTGCTTGCACAGTAACACAGCCAATGTTGATCCCACATCGAAAGTTGGAATATGAAGCGCAAGAAGTTATGCCTATAAATAAATGCGCCAATAAATCGTTCATATGCTTCCTAGGCCCTTCATTTAATGGGTTGGAAGTTGAATAGTTAATAGTTTATATTATTTATATTTAGAACGGTTTTGATAACTGTGAAAAAAAAATTTCGTTAAAAAAACCAGTTCTATTAACTTTTCCGTTAAAACAAGAATTTCCGTTTTATAGGCACTTTATATATATAGAAGATGTATAAATCGTACAAATTTTAAATTGTTTAAGTAAAAAATGTAGATTTGAAATTTAAAAAAAAAAAAATCAAACCGGCTCGGCTCTCTAAGGCTCAGGCCGAGCCTCATTTTTTTTTTTTGCCGAACTTTGCTCGGCTCGACTCAAGTCCAAATAAGCTCGGTCCAAAAAAGCTCGAGCCTAACTCGAGCTTTTTTTTTCAACTCGTTGCTCGACTCGACTCGTTGACATGGTTAATTCAGAATCCTTAGCGCAATTAGGACATGCGAACTTTAAGCCGGTTTGTGTTTTTTTAAAATAGAATAATACTATTTAGCCTCAATTTCAATGTCAACGCATATTAAGTCTTAATAAATAAATTATAAATTCTTATACTTAATTGAATTTGTAATTTAATGATGTAAGTGATGTTACCTAAATCAATGTTAAACACATGTGATAAACATTATTACTTTTTAATTCTCATATTCATTTTCAACAACATTCACCTAATAAAATATTTTGCACATAAATCTAAAATCTTTACCTACTTTTTAATCACACATCTAAAAAAAAATCACTATTCAAAATAACGATTAAATAAATCTTCACCAAAATATGAACACAAAGATTAAAACAAAAGGTAAGAGAAACATTAATAAAAATAAAAATTTCAATAGTTTAGTAACAAAAAAAACCAATTAAAATATGAATATGTTAATTGTATATATTGGATGACATCATACATATTGTGATGTGTGAAAAATTGTGTCATTCATTTGAATAAGTTTTGTTAAAACCAATGTCCCAAATTCTTGTGAAGTAAAACAATGTCAAACTTAATGTACATATAGTAAAATTGTTAAAATACATAGATAATTGCCCCTTAGGCACTGCCTAGAGCCATACCTTAAGCAATTGGGTTACTTTAACAAAAGGTCTACAGTTTTAAAACAATCACTTTAACAGTAACTAATTATAAGTATTATGGTATCTTCAACCCATATCTAATTGCATCAAATTGTACCAATTTTCTTGTGCAATCCATCATCAACTCACTGCACCATTTAGTGTTGCACACCAAAATGATGCATTCGGTGTAATATTATTCATTTGTACCATTTTGCACAAAAATGGTTAAGTATCTTTTTACCCTTCTTTTCCATTTTGCACCAATTTTTTTATTGAGTGTATATGTGTCCATTTTTGTTATACAACAGATTACTACTACTACTACTACTACTACTACACATTTAATAAATTTATTAGTGAATTCAATAACTTCGTTAACTAAATGGAATTAGTTATTTAGTGATTTTTATTGTTAAAAAAATAAATAAATAATTTTTTAGAAAGATAAATCGTTAAGAATTAAAAAAATGAAGAAAATAATGAAACACTGTTCATTTGGTACAACTTTTGATTTATTAGGTTGGAGATAATTTTAGTTTAGTGCAAGATTTTATATAAAATGATGCAAAACTTACCTTAAATTTTGGTGTAGGGTTAGAGATGGCCTAAAAAAAATCTTTTAGGAGACCATCTTATCTTATCCATTAGATTTAGATGTCATAATTTCGCAATCATTAATAAATAACATAAACAAGTATGTTGACGTTTTGACATTTCTCATTAAAAATTTAATATTAGGTTTAGATGTCATAATTTCGCAATCATTAATAAATAACATAAACAAGTATGTTGACGTTTTGCATTTCTCATTAAAAATTTAATTTAAACGCAACATAACATTTCTTCATATATGGACTTAATGAACAATTTGAAGCCTTCACTACTTTCGATACAATATTGTAGTGGTAAAAATTATTCCACTTGCCTTCACTACTCATGGAACAAGGCACATGAACGACCCACTTAACAAATGTGCCACCTTTGGCCCAACCCATTAATGCCACTGACCCAAGTCACGATCTAGGACCCACGGATTAACTCGAAACCTTCGATATGTTATACTCAAACAGTCGAGATATAGCACGCTATGATTCAATCAAGTCAAGAAAGATCTATAAACAGTCTGAATATCTCAACTAAATGGATCCAGTCAAATTTAGCTCCAACCAACCACAAAATCTCAGAGAATCCTTATCAATTCCATTTAGATGATTATTCCACTCCTATAAATTTTATGATCAGTCAAATGTCTAGATATTCTCATCTATTCTACTATGAACTTTTTTTTCTTACTTTCCTTCTAGCACTAATATAACTCTAGACAAGCTTTATTGACTTGACCTTCGGAGTGTTTCAATCGACACCAATTGATGCCCTCGTAAGATCTTTAATGATCATTATTTCTTGTTCTACTTTTCTTGAATTCTGTTGGATTGCTAATGACTAGATCAATTCGATTTTCTCAATTGTAGAATCTGCAGCCTACAATTTGGTGCCTATCGTGTGGCCATAACAATCATTCTGATGAACGGATCTCTTAGCATTACCATGTCTAGAATCTTTGAAATCTATTACACGTATGGCTCTGCTACCACACTATAGAAGAAGTGGCTCATTAAGAAATTAAATAGATGATTCGTCTAGAGGTGGAAGCAACAAGGCAATTAGGGAATGATTCAAGCCATACCACCATTCTACCAACCACTTTCCGTCGGCACATCCGATCCATCCAGTCTAGCCAACCGCTATTCTACCAAGTACTATTCATCATGTCTCTATGCACTCTCAACCTACTGTTTCATCTACCAAAGTGACTATATAACTAGCACAACTCATTGAGTTGACAAAGCAGAATTTACAAAAATTAGAGATGCTTGAAGTAGAGAATGTGATACCTGATCTGACTTTGGTACATTCGTCTCGTTTCCAAACTCCTTTCAGGCCTACACTTTCACTCGACCTAAATGGTCTTAGGACCACGTCCAATTTACTACAGTGCTGAGCAGAAGGTTGAAAAATGCATAACCATATCCTACCAATGGGCAGGATCTAGAGTTCGCACGAAAGTTAACAGGGATTGAAGTCATGGTTTAATGTACTCCCAGGATGCCTCAGCAATAAAAAATAACACACCTAGTTGTTTTGGCGACTCTCCATTTGTTGACAAAAATCACTGGGTGAGATTGCCCAAAAGGTTTACCTTCCCTAACATAAAGCTTTATGAAAGGATAGTCGTCCATACAATTATATAGCTCAATACCGATAGACCTTCGTAAGGCCTACATGTGTAAAGGGTTCGACTCCAGTTTTGTAGGACCGACCTTATAGTGATATACAAACCTTCCTAATAATTATATTTCATCATTCGCACAACTAGCTAATACTTTTGTCGAACAGTTTGCAAGTAACATGAATCTCAAAAAGCCATTCAACGACCTCTATCATGTAGTGTAGAGGAGAAGTAAATCGTTTTATGAATTTATCGAACAGTTCAACCGAGAGAAAGTTTCCATTTATATCTGCAACAACAAATTGCAGTTTCTACCTTTTGAAAAGGGGTTTTTCCTAGATACTGATCTATACAAGGAACTGGCTAAGTATCCAAACAGTACAATGGAAGATGTCAGGCAAAAGTTTGGCCCATATTAAATGGGAAGAGGATATCGCCACTTCAATTTCACTAGATACTAGCCTCTCAAAGAAGAGCGCAATAACATTACAAGACAGAGAAACAAATTGTAAGTATTTATTGTCCTCTAGACAGATGGGACACTAAGCATATAGAATTTCCCACACCATTTGATCGCCCTTTCATAAGGACAAAGGCTGGGATCCCTGAATATATCCTATGTATTGGCCTAGCAGAACTAGTTGTGGTACTCAAGGGAATGTGTAATGTAGTAAATTGGTCCAAAAAGATGAGAAGCTCTAGTGACCAATGTGACAAGAGTAAGTAGTATGAGTTTCATGCAAACCATGGGCATCGAACAAATGATTGCATAGAAATAAGGTAGGAGGTGGCATAGCTATTGAAACAATGACATCTCACAGACCTTCTAATCAAAAAATGGAAAGAGAACATTGATCGACGATGGCAAAAAATACATGGTAAGTAAGGCTCATTTCCAATGTATGATAGAACCATCAGCTTCGTCATCGACGGGTTGGAAGTTAGCAGGATAACAAGGGCAACAGCACAAAGACATGCGCGTCGATCAACTCATTGATGACAGAATCTAAACTAAGTAACCGAGACAGACCTACCACAAATCATCAACTTTACAACCTTAGAGGCTACGCAACTACTCGATCCATACAATGACACTAGATAGATCAAGTAACATCAATGCTACAAGCCTCAACATCATCTGTTACCAGAAAAGGATCAGGTAGAATAGGCGATCATGTATGAATTTAAGGCAACTAACAATGAGACAAAACACAAAACATTCATTGTCGAGCTAAACTTAGCAAAGAAAATAAGAATGATTCGAATAAATGTCCGTAGTGACTCTCAGCTTATTGTGAACCAAATCTAAGGCAGGTTCTTAACCAAGGACGAGAAGATGACATCTTAGCTAGAGTTGGCCAAAAACTTTGCAGCAAGTTTGATGAGTTCCAAATCACTCAAGTTTCATGGACCAAAAACATCTAGAAGATGCACTAGATAGCTTTGGGATAGCTATGAACACAACAAAACGAGGTCAACTCGGTGGCTTACTTGCAATGGCTAGCAATTTGGAAACCAGCCAAAACCAAAATTTTCCATTCACTGGAAGAGTAATCTTTGATTACACCAATTGCTAGATACTTCCAAAATGAGGAGTTGTCACTAAACAAGAATGTAGCTTAACGACCTAAGGCTAATGCTGCCAGATTATGTATTATAGATGGTAAGCTATATAGAAGATCTTTCTTTGGCTATCTTTGATACATTGGCACCACTGAAATTGGATATGTTCTAGCTAAATTTCACGAAGGAGAATATGGAAATCACTCGGGTGCTTGAAGTTGGGCACACTGTGCACTGGGTACTATTGGCCAACAATGCGGGTCGACTCAATTAACCTTGTCAAAATTGTGACCGATGTCAGCGGTTTACTGATGTCTCACATGTCCTACCGGAATGGCTCATCCCCATTCTTTCACCTTGGCCCTTCATGAAATGGGGGATAAACATTGTAGAAATACTTCCAACTGCTCTAGGAGTTAAGTCTTCATGTTATCAGTCATGAGCTATTTCACGAAATGGATTGAACCTGAGGCACTCTTATGGGTATGTAATCGTTGAGTTATCCAATTTATTCGGAGAAATGTTATCTACATGTTTGGATTATCGAAAGAAATAGTCATCAACAATGGGTCGCTATTCATAAGCACCGAATTTCAGAATTTATGCAAAGAGTGAAATATCAAACTGAACTTCTCCACTCTACGACATCTCCAAGCTAACGACTAGGCCGAATCTTCCAATAAGACTATCATGAAGACATTTAAAAAAAAAAAATTCTTTAGAGCCACGGGAAAATGGGCAAATGAGCCATCTGAAGTTCTTTAGTCCTACTGTACCATCGTTTGGACACCAATCAGCGAAACCCCATTCCCATTAGCTTACAACATGGAAGTAGTCATACAAGTGGAAACAAACATACCATCATTTTGGTGCAAATGGACAACCGTGAGCAAAATCAAACTGAATTGTGTCGTGACTTAGATCTAGCGGACTAAGAGGGGGAACAAAGGGAAAGATAATTGATTCGTATAGTCGCATATCAACAAAAGGTTGCCCAACACTTAAACCGGCAAGTAAGAACTAGAACTTTCAAAGAAGGCGAGTGAGTAACATCCAAAAATTTTGCAGAATAAGATTATTTGATGATAACAATTTTGACATAGATGCCTTCATTTTGAAAAGTAGGGGGACTAAAGTGAAATAAATATTAAATTCAATATTTTTTGGGTCAAGTAATTAATTATTGATAACATGATTATACATTAATATGTGCTTGTTTTGTAGTTCGTATTAAATGACGCGTCATAGACTCGAGAAAAAACTAATTCAAATAGGCTAACCCAAAGTTTTTGAAGTTCAAAGAAGTTATCTTTAATTGATAATTAATTAAGTTGGTTTATGATTTAATTTTTGTGGCAGCCTACGTATAGATAAGTTATCATTGTATTTTGATAAATGTTTATTTGTTAATTGTAATCATATTTTGGTTTTGATAAATGTTAAAAAGGTTAATTGTAGTCCTAACTTAATCCCATTTATAGCATATTTACGTTCGATGTTTTACTAGAAAATCATTAGTGAAGTACAACCCAAATTCTATTTTTTGAAACCATATTTAATTAGGTAATGACTTGTCAAGTTGGTAGCTATGTGTGCAGATTATTAGGAGTTAATCTTTTATTTTGGATTAGGATGAAAACTAATTCTAATCCTACTTTTATTAGATTTTCATTGATTACATATTTAGTTCAATTAAACAACTAGAATCCTACTTTCAAAAAGAAATCTCAAATCTTACCTATTTATATCCCAACGTTGAAGCCAATTTACATTCATTGGAAATTATTTCAAAGTATTACACGTACCCATATTCTCCAAAGCAGAAAAAAAGGATTTGGAACGTGAATTCATTCTTTTTCTTTCAAAAATTCATTTGATCTATTGAGGTAAGATAAATAACGTGCAAACGTGCAAGTGGTTTTTTTTTTCTTTATACTTTTATATATTCAATTAAATATCCACGAATTGCCAATGGACCCTTTGGGTTCGATATAATGAAATGTGAACTCTTTTAGATTTTTTAACAAAATGTGAACTCCTTCGGGAATTCACAATGAAATGAAATTTGAAATACTTCAGGAATTTGAGATGACTACATCGTAAGTGTCTCGCTTGATCACCCAAATACACCAAATGAAATGCGGTATGAAGTATCAATTTATTGTTTTATATAATAATGTATGAAAACTGCACATATCTTACAGGTTCGTTTGGATCGATTGGAACCGTGGCAGGATGGTGATGCAGATTGCCGATGATTCAAAGAAATAAAACCATTAAATTTTTCTATCTTTTATATACCTCCCAATATTAAAGCTCACCAATACTTGCTTGTTAACCTCAACTTCTCCACATTTATTCAACCACAACTTAGCCCAACTTCTCAACAAAGGCGGTACTAGCTACATTGGTACAATTGTCCCAATCTATAATCATACTATATTATTGTTAACATAGTATCTAGTATGGAATATATTCTCTATCTGCCACTCCACATCATCCACCTTAATTTGTATACTAAGAGCATGTCTTGCAACAATTGCTTTACCTTTCACTGGGTACTCCTCTTAATCACCATCTCTAGCATATCCTCCAACTCGGACATCTCATCACTATTACTCTCACTCTCACTGTCACTCTCACTCTCAGTCACCACTTCCTCGTTTCCGAATTGCCCTTTTATTTGGGCATTGAGAACAATGTGCCCAGAATCCAAGTATTTAAAACAAATATATTCCTATTTTTAGAAGGTTGAGAATCTGAATTGGTTTTATTTTTGCTAGCTACCTCTTCTTTTTTCCTAGATGGTTCAATTTTACTCTTTGCAATAGTCCCATCACTCCTATTATTATTATTATTATTATTATTATTATTATTATTATTATTACTACCCCACTTTGGTTTCTAAGGAGGGTTAGAACCCGGAGAATACCTTGTTGCTCCCTTTTTTTAATTGTCTCTCCACTTTCAAATCCATATGCACCATGTCCTTTAACTCCACATAATGTTGTAACTCAACCATATTGGCTATATATCCATATTCAATCCATTCAAAAATCTAGTCATTTTGGCCTCCATATCATCCTCAACATTAGTCCTAATCATAGCTACCTCCATCTCTCTAGGTAATCATCTACACTCCTTGAACCTTGACTAAGGCTTTGTAATTTTCGATAAAGGTCTCTATAGACTATGTACAAATCTTCTCCTCATGAGAGCTTTCAATTCACCCCATATTTCTATAGGTCTCTCATGATTCCTTCTCCTACTTGTCACCAATCGATCCTATCATATTATTTCATAATCTGTAAGTTCTATCACTGCTACTTTAACATTTTCTTCTCAGAATAATTATGGCAATCAAATATCAACTCTAACTTCTTCTTCCACTCCAAATAAAATTCAGGGCCATTTCTACCTTGGAATGAAATAATCTTTATCTTAAAACTACCCAAATTACAATCAATTATATCTCCATCTCACCCACCAAAATCTTTAGAATCTCCTCTAGGCCACCTTTCACGCCCGTCTCTTCTATTTCTCATCCTACCCACTTCAGCCATTGAGATTTGGTCATCCTCATTCTCACTCTCTACTTCATTCTCATAATCAAATTCAGCCTCAGGTTCACGCCTATCTTACCCATTAACATTAGGAATTCTTTTTGGTTATACCTTTTGTAAGTTTGTAATCACCGTATCCTGCATATCCAACATATCCCAAATTTCTCCAAACACTTTCCTCTCAAATTTTTGTTGCATAGTTTTCAACTTGAAGAATTGGTTGTTCTCCCTAGATGTAGATTCTTCTTTTTCAGACATCTTAAAAACTAGAAAAAAAATAATCCTCACATGTTTGCACTTAAGTGTTTCACTCAATATTGACTTTCCCCGATAATAAGCTCTCCATGCTTGCCTTTTTCCTCTCTATGCTTTCTTTGTCAAGTTGAATAAAATCAATCAAGAATTCAGCCTTTATGTTCAAACCCACAAGAACTAAAGAAACAAGGAGGGTAATAAGACTCAAGGAAGAACTTAAAAGGAAAGATCAAAAGAAGAATGAAAATACCCCCAAGAATTTCATGAAAAGATTTCTTGAATTTCTTTTATGCCTTTTCACCACATGATCGATTTCCAAGGATATTTATTTGTATCGAATAGTAATAAAGACGGTATTTCTTGAAAAATAATACCATAAGAATTTCGGTTTCTTGAAATTGAATATGCTTTTCTTGAACTTTCTTTACCTTTTCCTTGGGGGGGGTTTTTTTTTGGTCAACTTCCTTCGTAGAATGTTTTAAATATTCTTCGCTATTTTTTTTAATTTCATTTTTTACGCAACTCAATGAAAAAAATAAAAACAACACCTGATTTTAGAACCTAAGTTCTGATACCAACTTATGTCAATGTCGTTGCAGGATGTACCCTGGAACAAACACAAGATTTGATATAACCCCAAGAAAGTTAAAATTAGAGTAATCTTGACTTGATTGTTGAATCATGAAAAAAGGATGGAAGGTTTGAACGCCAAAAAGATTGGAAATGTTTGATAAGTTCTTAATAGTTCAATTAAGAATAAGATATAATGCGAAAATGTCACTTTATGATTAATCTCTCTTATTAATGTCTTGTTTATACAATTAATTTGCTTTACATAGGCAAACCATAAAATAAATCATAATCAAAATAAAAATATGATTTTAGAGACAAATCCAATTTAACTTGAAAACTATAAAACAAATCCGAATATAAGTATTGTAAAATAACAAAAATACCCTTACTAACAAAAAATGGAAAAATGTTGAAACATACCACTAAACAACGGGCTGAAACTTAATGGAAAGATAAAAATAAAACCTGATTTTAGAGTCAAAGCACTAATACCAACTTATGTCACCCAGTTGCATTTACGGCCAGGAACCCACACAAGTTTTGATAGAACCCCAAGAAAACTAAAATTAGAATTATAATTTTGACTACATTTCTTGAATCAAGAACCTAAGGCTAAAANTTTTGACTACATTTCTTGAATCAAGAACCTAAGGCTAAAAGGATAGAATGCCACAATGATTGAAAATCTTTGATAAGTTCTGGATAGTCAGTTAAGCACTAGATAGAAAGCTTAAATCTCACTTTATGATTAATATGTCAAATTAATGTCTTGTTTGTACAATGAATGCTATTACATGGGAAAACATAAAATAAATCCAAAACAAAACTATGATTCTAAAAACAAATACAAATAAATTTGGTAA
>CAIGRE010016841.1:0-12378 GCA_903798275.1 Fraxinus angustifolia subsp. syriaca
AAAGTTATTTAATATAAAAGTAACCATTAATTTACTGTTGAAACAAGAGAACAAAAAGAACCTTATTCAATAAATTTCTGAAAGAAAAGATTCCTTGATAGTAATTTTTAAGTTTAGCTAAGTCATGCTTCAACCATCAGTATCTTTGAACATGTACGAATAATATAAATCTTAACTTTGGCAACTAGATCCATTACTATAATAAATGAATTCAAGTGTAAAACTATAGATTACACTCCATGCAACAAGGACTCCAAGAAACAAAATCCCAAGACAAGAAAGATAAAGGCACATCATTACAAGCCCTAGTTATGGTAATACAAATGACATCTACCATGTTAAGCATCAACAAACAAGTCTATTGTGACAACTAAATACTTCTACCAAATTTACAATCGAAGATCAATTGAAGCCTAGTGACCTTGATACCCTTCTTAGCAGTAGCTTTGGTGACCTTGGCAGCAGATGGGTTGTTCTTGTCCAATTTCTTCATGACGCCGACAAAAATCGTCTGACTATTTCCTCCTATTTTTGTAGTAGTATCGCAACCATTTGCAATCTTGTTTACCCAACTTGTGATGGGAAGTATCAAGTGCATGTTCTTTTTGAGGAAAAAAAGAATATAGAAAATGAAGGAACAACTTTCAGTACTTAATGAGCGAACAAAAGATCATCCAATTTATGATCATTCAAATTGGTAAAATGAAACACGATGTATGCATGTCTAGACTCTAATGTGCAATTTCTTCTACATATGCATCAACTTGTCACTTTACAAGCATACACCACCAACAAATTTTTAATGCTACACGAGCGATAGTTTTATCGAGACATTTATATTTTGTAGGGAAAGACAATACAATAAATACCAATAAACAGGGGAATCGCGAAAACCCCAACCACCATGCCTAGTCTTGCCTATGCATTGGGGGACACCGACCACAAACTAAAAGGAAAAGGTGGAGCCCCCAGGTGCTTAACAACATACATTGTCACTTTTCTGAAGTCCAAGTTAAACATCTTCGTAGCACTTCCAAAACACCCACCGTTATTCATGAACTTCAACAGATTTATCGATGAAAATAAATATAAAAAAAAACTGATATAAACTTAAAAAGTGTTAGAAACTAAAAAAAAAAAAAACAAAAAAGAGAAATTGTGTAAGAAACAAAAAGATTTTTGAGTTTACTCATTTTTTATTGAAATGCTTATTTATAGACCCCTTTCATTTAAAACCCTCTCATCCCAATTAAAAAAAAAATGACAAACTTGAAAAAGTGACAGGACATAAAAATGTTACACATATTCAAAAAACTGACATGCTCTTTAAATATTTTTAGGATACCACAAAGAGATTGGACTTTGGACATATTAAAAGCTCTTAAAGACCAAATTCTACGCTTCCATTGTGATCTTTATGTTGAATGTGTGGTAAAACAACCAAGATCCATCCAGCTTGGGATGGGAGTTGTAGACAAAACCTTACATACAATGTGAATCATGTGAAGATTTTACTTTAATTTGATTTGAGAGCATCTTCCGTACTAATGTTAATTATTTTTAAAACTGATCACTTAACTACATGGACAATGACACAATGTCGAAAAAGTCTCCTCCAATGCAATGTGGTAAGATTATGTCAAATTGACATTTTAAACAATAAAATAAACATCGTCTAATGCATATAGAGGTTATGTTAGACATACTGACTCAAAAATTAATTTTATCAATCAAAAGAAAGAAAGGGAAAATTCCAAGAGAGAGAGAATTAAAATTTAAATTCATTAAACATCAATGTCATATAAATTAGAAGCCCATCTATTTGAATATCACATAAACTGTAATCTACAAAATGCATTTGAGATGATCTAGGACTCAATGTTTTCATAATTTAAATCCTTATCAGAAGTTAATATTCATATTAACCTTAATATCTTTGTGGTAACTTTTTGAGATCCAATAACTGGATTTTATTTATTATCATCACCAGAAAGCAGGTATACAATGCAGAAAGGAGAACTATTTGACTAAATATTATTTTGAAATTTAAAAACACTAACTTAACTAAGTGTGAGCTGGTCTCCGATTTCTTCCTTGTGCAGACACCTCCATGTTACAATAAATTAATTTCTTATTTCATAATTTTGGTCCGCAAATGAAAATTACTTTTGTTTTAAAATCTCACTATTAAGTTGACATATATAACGAGTAAAATTTTAATCTATATTACTACTTCCTCACTGAACAATAAAATATTACCCGTTGCTCACCCATCTATCTAACATATTGCCCATCCATTACCCGTTTGAACTCCGTCAAGTGCAACTAACAGAATGTGCCACGTGGCTGACGAAAATCCAATGTGGCATGTAAAGGAAGTAAAATTGAAGCCTAGTGGGCCAAAAGTACAAAAAAGCAATGATATTTCATCACTTTGCTAAATATACAAGACACGTTTTTTCCCTAATTTGAAATGTCTCTCTCTCTCTCTCTCTCTACAGACATGAGCCCAAATTCACCCCTAAATCCATGAACCCTAAAATTCACCACCAAAATCCCAAAGAGAGGCTAATTAGTTGGTAGTATAGTTTCTTCGACTTACGCAATAAGAAAGCGTAAATAAGGAGCTCGACATTTCGAATGAAATCAAAAGTGGAATCCGATGCAGTGATGCTCCACTCGTCCAGTGATGCTCCACTCGTCCCCCACATCAAAGCAAAAATGGAATTTTGAAAGAGATGGAAAGTGAAAATTAGAACTCTACTCGACACTTTGACTCCAAAGAGAGGCTGATCAGTTCGGTGAAATAATTTTTTTTGTAGGTTTTCACAACAATAATCTGGTCTCCATCTTTGTAGTAGGAAAATTGATTTCAGATTGAAGCCACCATATTAACGTTTTTCCTTGTATTGTAGTAGGAAAATTGGTGGATTGTGTTTTATGTGTATTTGAATATATAAATGAATGGAATGGAATTTAATCATTGATATGTTTAAGGATTTAGTTTTATATGTTAATCTTTTACTGTGTTTTGTATATGACAATTGCTGGTTAATGAGATGCTTGCTGGTGCAATCTGGAGCATATGAAATGAAGAAGAAATAATGGTGACTTTTGTTGTAATGATAGAGGAGTTTGGGGTTATGCAGAGGAATAATGGCAGATGAGTTTGGGGTTATGCAAATGAGTAATGGTGACTTTAAAAAAATAACGGCAGAGGAGTTTTCAATTCATTCCATTAAGAACGCACAGTGATTTTCAGTTGCTCATTACAACACCAACTAGTTTGTTTCCAAAATATGGCATAACTTCTAACGTAAAATACTAAAAACAAATTGGTGTTCTACTGAGTAGCTGCATGGGTCCTTTTCCTCGGAGGTGCAAATAGCACCAAGCCTCTAACCACTCTTCTGTTCTTGTCTCTAGCTGCCCCTCTTCTGTGCATTTTCTTGAATTTCAATATGTTGCAAATCTTTCACCATAGTTTGGAGTGGGATATTTTTAGCTGGTGAAGGAGCACTCTAGTTATATTGTGCAGCATTTATCAAATCTATTCCAGGCATTGGCATGAAATGGAACTCAGAAGGTGGAGGTGGTGGTGGTTGAACTTCATTTATTGAACTCGTGTTTGATCTCCCAAGCACTAGCTTTACCCTTAAGTTGTGGTCATTAATCTAACTAGACCTTTCTTGAAATTGTATGCTCTACATCATACACAAGTAAATCCTAAAATAAGTGAACATGTGAATTAATTAAAATCATTTTAAGCAAATTAATCATTCTAAGGAGAAATATGAAATCTTTAAAATTAGAACTATGTAAAAGAAAACATACCTCCTGGGGTGCATCGGGCCTCTGATGGTATCATTTGTTGTGCCCCATTCCTCCACGGTCACTACAAGTCATAAGTACATTTCCCTTTTTTTCATTTTTGCCTTTGAGCCTGAATGGGCGTTGACATTTTCTTCATGTTGTCTCCTTCTTTTCTTTTGTTTTCTCTCCCTTTTGGGCATAAACCATCCTAGTGCTATAATTGGTGGGGCATCAATTGAAGGCCACAACTTTGAGCCATTTATAGGATTAATAATATTCTCATAGCAACTGAGGTACGTATCAACTCTATAGCACTTATTGACATACTTCCAGGGCTCATCATATCTGTCTAAAATAGTTGCAACTGCATGAGCACAAGGAATCCCTGTCAAATCCCATCTCTTGCATGCACACGTCTATTTGGCATATCAATAATGTATTCTCTACTCGAACACTTCACGTAAGACTGTGCCCCCTGACCAGTCTACCTCAAACTCCTCAGTCATTTTCACTGCTCTTCATTAGTTTTTGCTATATTTTAGGACACAAAGCTCTCGTGACTTTGCTCATTTTATCCCGCCTTGATTGTATACTTTTCATGAAGCTTATATGTATATCAATTAACATGGTCAATATGGACTTCTCCCTATCCTCCAATACAACCTTGTTGAATACCTCACAAAGATTATTCAGAACTATATCACTCTTCACCTTTGGCACAAAATGTGCTTTACTCTATCACTAGGGTGCCTCTTCATTAACCAACCATGTGCAGCCTTACTCACCTTCTCAATTTCATCCATCCAGAACTTCCAATTAGGAATTGTTGTTGACTTTGTAGCCCTCCATAAGTAGTCCTTCAGATTTAGACCTTTAAAATCAGCTCGTGTCTGATGCAAAAACGATGTTCAGCCTCTGGATATAAATCATCTATCACATTATGTAAACCTTTTTGCCTATCAGTTATAAAAGTCCATTCATTACTATTCATAATCTTCAAATTTTCGCCTAAATGTCGTATAAAACACCTCCAAGTTGCCTCATTTTCTCTCTCCATTATAGCATATGCTATTGGATAAATACAATAGTTGGCATCTAATGCCACTACCACAAGCATCTGGCCTCCAAAGGTCCCTTTCAAAAAACAACCATCTAATCCTAAAAGCTGCCTACAACCTGCCATGAACCCTTGCTTGCAAGCTTCTAGGTAAACATATATTCCTTGAAATTTTTCAGCATTTATGGCAATCATACATGTAGAACCCGAATTGGTTCTCAAAATTTCAGTGGCAAATGACCTAAGCAAGCCAAATTGGTGCTCATTAGAACCATTTATTAATATCCTAGCATATCTTCTAGCCCTCTATGTAGTAACATCGCTGATTGTCAACTTCAAATCATCTTTCACAACCTTCTTAATCAATCTAGTCTTCCAATCAGGATCAACATTGAAAGTCTCCAAGTACCTCTCGGCTATATACCTAGCAATACAATGTCTATTTGTTCTGTCCCTTATACATGTATGCTATGAATTCTTAGATTTTATTTACACGCAACCAACTACCTTATTCAAAGATGCCCAAATCCTGAATTTACAATTGTCTTTTTTTGCATATGGCATGTGCCCTTTCATCATCATTCGATCTAAATCTAAAACTGTGCCTAGTTGCAACTCCATGATTCCTAAAAGCGTGCTTAAACTCCTCAATATTTTTGAACTCCTTCCCAACCTCTAATTGCGATCGTACTTTTCCTTTTCAGCATCATAAACAAGAAACTGATAACTCTTTTCTTCACTAGAAGAATTATCAGCATGCAATTCATCCTCACTAGGACAATAACCATCATCATTTCCTAACTCCTCTACGCCTGCAACCTTGAATTCAAGTGTCGGTTCTACATTAAATCCCACAAGAACACGTTCGGTGCATTTGTGTCAAACCAAAACCATCATCATTAACCTCATCATCTGAGTCATTCAAATGGCATTCGACAGGTATCAATTCATCTTCATCGAAGGTCAGGTCTATATTAAAAACACTAGGTTAGGATTTTTCAAACACCTCCACATATGCAAATACAATATAAGAATATAAACATGGATGAATATGGTTCTAAACATAGAAATTGTTGTCCCACATAATACAATGTAGATTTAACGTGCTTCGAGAGAAAAAATAAACATAAAATGATCAAATAAACAAAGATACTATTACGAAACTGTGGTCCCATAAGATAATATTCAGAGTCCATTGAACAGTAAAATAAATTTACCACGTGGTTGCCCATCTTCATCTATCACCAATTTTGTTTCTTCCACAGTGATATTGCATTCCATACCCAAGGCTGGTGAGTTTTCTTGTTTCAAAGATTTTGGTTTTGCTCAAGATTAGGTTGACAGTGATTATTCAACTTAGATTCTCAATCTTTGAATTTCATATTCGGAAGAACATTCATGAAGATGAAGCATAAATAAGGGCTCGTGTCTGTAGAGAGAGAGATAGAGATTTCATGGGCCCCTGTCCGTAAATGAGGGCTCCTGTCTGTGAAGAATTTCATGAGCTTTTTGTACTTTTGGCCCACTAGGCTTCAACTTAACTTCCATTACGTGCCACGTTGGATTTTTGTCCACCACGTGGCGCATTCCGTTTGTTGCACTTGACGGAGTTCAGACGGGTGATGGACGAGCAATATGTTAAATAGATGGGTGAGCAACGGGTAATATTATATTGTTCAGTGAGCAAATAATAATATAGATTAAAGATGGGTGAGCATTCATTAAATTTACTCCATATATAACTCTGAGCCTTCCTTGAAAGATAACTCAGAAATTTGAAGTAAAACCTTTACATAAACCAGAAGCGGAAACCAAATCAAATTTTCCTAATAGCAGGGTGCAAAAATCTTCACATAACTACCTTGGGTTTGTAAGATGTTGAAAAAATTATGTTATTCTTCTTTGAAGATGGTTCTTCATCAATATTCCTTTTCCTTTTTAACCCACTTTCTCCAACAATTACAGAAATATGAGTCAAGTGTTGGAGTTGGCGTTGGAGTGAAGAAGTCGAAATCGGACTACAAGTTTTTGATTTCGGATCAGAACATGTTATGATTTTTGCTGATTGCAATTTTGTGGGTCTATGTTTAAGATATTCATGAATAGGAAAGAAGAAGACAAAAAAAGGATGGACACGGAGATGAAAAGCAGTTAAAACAGAAGGAGAAGAAAGCGGTAAAAACGGATGGAGATGGAGATGAAACCGGCGGAAAGCAGAATGTGTGAGAATATAGAGTGTTTGAGAGGTGTGGAGTTCTAGAATGATACTATTGGTCCTTATGTCGAGGTTGTGGGAAAACTTTAGGGAAAACGTATTAATTACGATTGTAATTTATTTTAAGGTATAAATCTAATTTGTCCACTTTTCAGAATACGCAACATAATTTCCTCTTATTGTAAATAAATGGTACATAGGCCCACATGTCAAACTGTCACTTGATAGTTAAAAAAAATCCAATTTTCTCTTCATTCATTTTTTAAAAACATATCAAATGTCAAGGAAGATATACACTTGGAGTGGCATTTTTGTATTTAGAATAGTCCAATGTTATAAAATAAGTCATGTTCTAGAATAATCCATTATCCAGAAATGTCTTGTATTAAAAATTATTTAGTGGATGTAAGTTGGTAGTTAAAAGATGCCTTTATTTTGGGTTGTCGAGAGAGATTGAACACTATAGAGGTGCTATCTTGTCATTTGTAACAAACCAATTTAGAGATAAAAAATACAAGCCCATTCTCTAGCCTCTTCACCCTCTCAAAGATTCTCCTAAAGTGCTATTCAAATAAGTCATCTTCCTAACAAAGTGGTACTAGAAACACAAGATCCTTTAAATGAGCTCACTAATGGTATGGTTCCCTTTCAAGTTTCATCACTTGACAACAACAACTATGACAAATGGAGCATTAAAATGAAGCAAAAATGATACTTGTACACTCCCAGGTGTAAACCCAGATGTACATCCTTATGTACGTGCATCTTTTAAAATGAAGGCATTGCCTAGATCACAAGACCTATGAGAGATTGTAGATAGCAACCAAGCCAAGATTTTTTTTTTGTGGGCAAAAATTATATAGAAAAAATAAGTATAAATAATATAATTATAATTGTTCCCGACTTGTTTTCATATTTTGAAAACGTCGTATATTTATATCATTAAAATATTGTTCTCAATAAATAAAATATCGTTTTGTTCTATTACCAAATCCTTTTAAAAAATTGCTAACTAAAATCTTCCAAGAAGTACTTGGAGATTTCACACAGACCAGAGATAAAAGTTGAATTCCCAATTCCTTACTCATAGCTCTCTGAGCCCTAAATTTTCTTCTAACAAATAGTTAGAAAAATGAACTAATGCATGCAAATTAAAAATGCAATGAGGAAGTTCTAGAACTTAAAATTATTTTCATGTTTAGTTCTGTATTTTTGAATTAACGAAAGACACATAACTTTAGACAAAAGATTTAAATTTAATGAAGCAAACAAATCTTATCGAATAAAAATCATGTCCTATTTCAAGATAGCCGTGATAGCAACTTTCAACTTTCAGGGTTGATAGAGATGTATTTGTCGCTCTGTAAATCATTAATAGTTGAGGCTAAAATCGAGTTATCTAACTTGTCTTAATCAACATATTCACAAATCTTGATTTTCCCTATGGTCTCTATTTTTGTTCAAGAAAGAATCATAGACACACACAATAAGCATCTAATATTTTACTACGAGAATTGAAGCGCGTAAACCTAAATTTCCAACCGTGAATAACGGTGGAAACAATAAAATGTTAGAAGTAGAAAATAAAAACATTTTGATTTCCATTTTTTTAATTAAAAAAATGCATATTTCTTGGATGGTCAGTGGACCACCCTTGTCCAAGTTTCATGGGTTGCCTTTTCTCTTAGCACAGAAAGGGACACTGTGAAACAGTAGTTTACTCTTCTAAACTACCTTCCGCCTTCTTTCGGTTGTTTCGAGATGGAAATAAATTTGATTACAATTTGTAGAAAGCTTGCAACATAAAATTGAAATGCATTGAATGTAAATTGATCATTGATTGGTTGAAAACTAGAAATTACAATTGTTGAAAGCAAAAGATTACAATGGCTAGTGTAAGGGGTAAACACTAGAAATCTTGAAAGATGTTTGAAAGACTAATACCCCCTATATTAGCATTCGGAACAAAAATCCAAGTGACGAGAGTAGACATTTAAAGTCCATAGAATCATACTAAAATTTTCTAATTTCTAACTATTTTACAATTTAAATGAACTATTACTATGGAAAGGAAATTACGACTCAAACTTGAACTAATATTTACAATGTGAGGTCGAAATTGGGCAAACTGTGACTGTAATAGGGTCATGGGGCTTAAGTAAAGCTGCAATCCGTGACATTCTCGCCCATTTGTTTTGGTGACGTCCTCAGAGCCATCAATGAATGATATGTTTCAATTAATGGTTTGAAGGCTTCGAGATCTTTTTCAAGTCCCCAAGTGTTCTACTCGCTGTTGCATCCCCTCCTTTTGACCAAGTACTCTTGAAGACATTTCTTAGAAGCTTAAGTAGTTCGATGGTCAATAATCTCTTCAGTAACCCTCTTTCTAGATCCTTTCAATTCAAACACTGGTCGCTTCAAATCTGCCTTATCTTGCTGACAAACAAGACAAGTTTTCACATAACTTACAATGTCGTCCATCATTT
Source organism: Fraxinus angustifolia subsp. syriaca (assembly GCA_903798275.1). Classification (NCBI taxonomy): domain Eukaryota; kingdom Viridiplantae; phylum Streptophyta; class Magnoliopsida; order Lamiales; family Oleaceae; genus Fraxinus; species Fraxinus angustifolia. The sequence continues at coordinate 9,572 of CAIGRE010016841.1, forward strand.
GAGGCCATTAGTATGCATGTTGTAGTAGTGCTTAAGTGCGCTCTTCTCCAGGATGCCCCACCCAAATCGTGTTGTGGCATTCTGTGATTAGTGACTTTCTAAAATTTCCACCCTTAAGGGACATAAATGCGGTTCTCTTTAGTCTTCACTAGACCCCTATCAAGCTAAAACTGACGAGTTATTTGATGAGGTCAATCAAATATTGAGTAGTCGGGTCCTTATTCAAAAGTGTCCAATTTTGGTTCCTTGTGTTTATGGTAAATGTGCTCTTTGAAAGAGCAGCCATAGAGCAAATGGTGGCCAAGTTGGCCCGACAACTAAGAGCATTGGCAACATGATTGCTAGAACCAGGACGATACTCTAGCTTTTCCCTGACTGTTTCCAAAGCTCTTCAAGATTCGGCTGAGAAATACGATAAGGTGCTTTGGAAGAAGGCTTGGCACCTGGAATAAGTTCAATCGTATGATCAATTGCCTTCATTGGTGGTAATTTCTTAGGTAACTCCTCCAGCATAATGTCTTCAAATTCCTTAACAAGCCTTCTCAAAGGTTTTGGAATAGGACCAGTCGCCTATTTGATCTCCTCTAATCGAAGAGTGGACAAAAATTAGGGTTCATTCCTTTTGAAACCCTTACTAAACTGCATGATTGAGATACTCTTCTCGCCTATTTTCCTAACTTGTGTGGGGATGATGCACGGTTAACTACCCATAATCATTAACGAGCCGAAATATGGCAACACTGTTGCTGTCTTTGTATCCCGAAGAAATCCCAATCCCAATCCCATAATGAGCTTGAAATCATCCATCTGAACTACCGACAAATTTGTCATTCCTTTGAAAGGATCTACTTTGATTGACATGGATTTCGCTACTCCGGCTATTGGTTGAGCAGCGTAATTGATTGCTTTGACCTTCCCCTTATCTCTTTCCAGAACAAGTTCGAGTCGCTCTACTTCTAAACTTACGAGGAAGACAAAGGTAGCACCGATATCTATCATAGCCTTAATTGGCTTCCCATTGATCTTTATATCAATGTACATTAGGTACTTTGCCCTACAAATTCGATTCTTCCATCTTTGGCTCTTTCGAGGAAACTTCATCTTTTTTTTGTAGCTCAGTGCGATAGTGTATTGTACCAATATGAGAATGCAACAACTATATTCTCGTCCTCTTTGAAGTCAGTCTGGCCATGATAGCTAGCTTGTGGGACATCTTTCTTTGCACTCGATTCACCACTTGCTAGTTGGTAATATGCATTTACCATCCATTTTTGAGGATACTCATTTATATAAAAAGCACATCAACTTAGGAGCGACATCTGATATGTCCTCCGTTGCTTTTCCTTTGTTCCAGTTGTTACTGTTGCTATTGTTATAGCTTCATTTGAAATTACTCTAACGGGTGCCTTGATAGGTTCCTCCCCTGTTCTGAGAGTAACACTCTCCCCTATTTGAGTTCAACTTGGGTCTGTAAGGTCTATTTCCACTTTCAACAGATTGACCATTTCCTGAAGTTCGATCATTTCTCGATTCCAGTAGATAGTCACTTAAACATTCAACAGCTCCAATAGACACGCTCAAATCAGTGACTTTTTGTGTCTGAAGTTCCGTAGGTGTCCACGGTTTCAACCCTTCCATGAAGGTGAATAGCTTATCCTTTTTCGACATATCTCGAATATTCAGCATATGTCCTGAAAAAGGCTTTCACGTACTCCCTGATGGAGCTTGTGTGTTTTAGTTCTCGTAGTGCCCGACATGCTTCATATTCNAGCTTGTGTGTTTTAGTTCTCGTAGTGCCCGACATGCTTCATATTCCACGTTTTCTGGAAAAAACTAATATCTCATTGCTTCCTTGAGGAGATCTCAAAAATCTATTCGGATTATGTTGGCCTGAATATCATCATACTTCATCCGCCATCATAGTTTTGCATCTCCACCAAGATACATGGTAGCTATTGAAACCTTTCTTGCTTCGTTTCTGATCGAAGCTACAAGAAAGTATTGTTCCATGTCAAACAAGAAGTTTTCAACTTATTTTACATCGCGTGCCCCTCCGTAGATACACGGTTCTGGAATTCTAAGTCTATGCACAGGCTCTTGTGCAGTGGCTTGTCCATTGCCAACCGCGAGTTGAAGCACTAGTAATTGAGCTTTCAACGCTTCCATCTCATCCTACAGATGAGGTATGATAGCAACAACTTCAGTCATTGCTGCATTATCCTTTTGGATTTCATCTAACTAGATGTGTAATTCCCAAATTTTTGTCTTTGCCACCTCGACTTTCTCTTCGAGACCCTCCACGGCATAGTACAACCTAGTAGTTGTCTCATCAAGCGCATTAACACATGTTTCGTCGTCCTCTTTTGGACATATACCACATCTGTGGTGTTCGAGGAATTCGGATTCATAACTTTCTTATCGAGGGTATTGAGTCGTAGCTCTGATACCAACTTTCACATGTTGCCTTTCTTCTTAGCACAGAAAATGACACCGTGCGACAGTAGTCTTCTCTGCTAGACTACCTTTCTCCTTCTCTCGATCGTTTCGGGACGAAAGAAAATTTGATTACAAATTGTAAGAAGCTTGCAACATAAAATTGAAATACATTGAATGTAAACTGATCATTGATTGTTTGAAAGCTAGAAATTACAATGGCTAGTACATGGGGCGAACACTAGAAATCTTGAAAGATGTTTGAAATACTAATATCCCTTATAATAACATTCAGAACAAAAATTCAAGTGACGGGAGTAGACGTTTAAAGTCTGTAGAATCATACTAAAATTTTCTAATTTCTAGCTATTTTA
>CAIGRE010016845.1:0-14301 GCA_903798275.1 Fraxinus angustifolia subsp. syriaca
CTCATAGCGTTTTTCTCCTTTTTAGTTCTCCGTACGATGAAGGACAACACACTCAATCGATAATGTGACCAGGGGCGGACCGAGACCAATTTTCTTGTGGGGTCAAAAATGAGATTTAAAAAATGTTTAGGTTAAAAAAAAACTCAAAAAAAATAAATAAATAAAATTTGTGGGGTCATCTGACCCCATGTGGATCCGCCCCTGGCTGTGATGATAGCGTGTATTGACGATTAACAAAAATTTGGCCATGATTGAACATATCAACTAAATTTCTTGAGTTTACCATTGAAATTATTTGCATAAAGTAATAAATGGCTGGCACACATTGATTCAGGCATAAACTGTTCTTTATGTGCAATAAATAATGGGAATTGTTATGATATATAATTGTTTAATGGAATCAAATTATTTAAAGCAGACATACTAATGGCACTGAACTTGAACATACCTTTTGATTATGTTACAACAGTTTACATTTCTATGTTTAAGCAGTCATCTGTTTTCATTGGAATTTTAAGAAATGTAAATAGTGTGGTGGTTAAAATTTATAACACACAATATTTTAAAATTGAGAAATATGTTGAATATTTTGTTGAAGGATTTAGTACATGTTCATCAACCTTCTTAAAAATATTTATTTTAGAGATGTCATTTGAGGTTTCGACATGTTGTTATAACTTAAGATTAGCTAAAGCATCTTTAGTTATAATTTTATGTCTTGAACATAAATCATGTAACGAATTATTCGGTGATATATACGACATCTCGTAAAGTGCAATTAATTAATATGATGATTATTTGGCTCCACAGGGAAATAGTTGTCTTAAGGATTTAATTGCGATAAAGTAATTATTAAATATCAAAATAAGAGATTTCCTAGGCCACAAGTATGAAAAATACTTGTAATATTTGATATTACTAAAGTCTTTGTAAATTCAATGTGTGATAACAACCTCTACCAAGAGGAAGGTTTGAATTTACAAAATTGAATTAGCATTGGTTAATTCAGTATAAAGATAGTTTTCGTAGCAATTAATGTATGTGTTTATCTTATGCAGTGGTTCCTAGTTTTTTCAATGACACTATTCGAATCCCAATTCTATTTGGTGATAATTTTTCTGACTAGAAGGAGAAAATTCTTCTTACTTTGGGATGCATGGATCTCGCCTTGGCGCTCCGTGTGGATGAACCACTTGTCCCAACGGAATCAAGTACGCCGTAAGAGAGGTCACTATATGAATCGTGGGAAAGATCTAATCGCTTGAGCGTGGGTCTCAAGAAGACTCATGTCAGTAAAAGCATAAAGGGATTAATCCCTCAATGTGTAAGGCCAAGGACTTCATAAAGGCTATTGAAGAGCAATTTGTAAGTTCTAACAAAATGCTGGCCAGCACCTTAATGAAAAGGTTTTCAGGCATGAAGTTTGACAATTCTAAAGGTGTGCGTGAGCACATAATGGAAATGAGAGACATTGTTGCTTGTCTTAAATCCCTGGAAATAGAGATTTTCGAGTCATTCCTAATTCATCTCATTTTGAGCTCTCTCCCTACGAAGTACGGTCCACTCAAAATATCATATAACATACATAAGGAAAAATGGACTATGAATAAACTCCTAACATCAAGAGGAAGAGATGCTGAAACGTGAGAAGTTGAAAACTGCTCATCTAACAACTCATAATAAAGAAAATGAGAACAAGAGTAAATACGGTCCTAAAATGAAGAGCAAGATGCTAATGAGGCAAAAGGGCAATAAGAATATCTGTTTCTTTTGCAAGAAAAAAGGGCATATAAAGAAGGACTATTTGAAGTATAAGAAATGGCTCGAAAATAAAGGTACTCTCATCTCTTTAGTGTGTCGTGAATCTCTTTTTGTTAATGTTCCAAACTATACGTGGTGGAATGATTTAGGTACTACAATTCACATTGCCTATACCATGCAGGGCTTTCTAAACCTAAGGAAACCACAACCAAATGAACAAAGAGTTTATTCTGGAAACCAATTGAGTTCAACTATTGAAGGCGTGGGAACATTTAGTTTAGCTTTGAATTCTAGTTTTCATTTGGATCTTAAAAATACATTTTATGTTCTAAGTTTTTCTCGTAATTTAGTTTCTATTTCAAGACTAGCACCTTTGGGTTTCAAGTTCGTTTTCGAACATAGAAGTTTTAGCTTTTTTCAAAATTCTCTTATTGCTGGACATGGTGTTTTGGTTGATAATTTATATAAATTTGTTTTGAATCCCACTTATGAGTGTAATTTAATTGAACTTCATTGTGATAGTATTAGCATGAAGCGTTGTATTGTTAAAGAAAATTTCTCTAAGTTATAGCACATGAGATTGAGACATATCTCCATAGAGAGAGACTTAAAAGATTAGTAAATGATGGAGTTTTATTAACTCTAGACTTTACTGATTTTGGGACTTGTATTGACTGCATAAAGGGAAAAAAGACAAATAAGACCACTAAAGGTACCAAAAGGATTTTGGACATTCTTGAGATTATTCACACGAATATTTGTGGACATTTTCCTACTCCTTGTCTAAATGGCCAAAGATATTTTATCTCATTTATAGATGACCATTCAAGATATATGTATCTCTATCTTTTAAATCATAAGGATGAGGCACTAGATACTTTCAAGATTTATAAAGCAGAAGTAGAGAAAAAAAAGGAAAGAAAAATCAAAATTATAAGGTCAGACAGGGATGGAGAATATTATGGACCGTACATAGAAAATGGACATATGCCAGGACCGTTTGCTAAGTTTTTAGCAGAACAAGGTATCATAGAACAATATAAAATGCCATGCACACCTCAACAAAATGGTGCAGCTGAAAGAAGAAATAAGATCTTAATGGATATGGTTAGGAGTATGATGAACAATTCAAGTCTTTCTTTGTATTTATGGAGTGAAGCTTTAAAACTGCCATATATATCTTAAACAGAGTTCCATCTAAAGCAGTTCCTAAAAAACCATTTGAAATTTAGAACGGTTGGAAACCGAGTTTGAGACATATATACATCTGGGGTTGTTGAGTTGAAATAATGGTTTACAATCCTCATATAAAGAAATTGGACCCTAGGACAGTTAGTGAATTTTTTATAGGCTATCCTGTGAAATCTAAGAGCTGTAGATTCTATTGTCCTTCGCACATTCCAAGGATTGTCGAAGCTAGAAATGCAAAATTTCTAGAGGATCATGAAGTGAGTTGGAGTGAGTTTCCTAGAAATATTGATTTTCAGGAAATGAAAGAATCTGTTTGGTCATTTCCCAATCATGGCATATTGATTCCTTTTGAAAGAAAGAACTCAGTTACAACTAGAAATGAACCAACTTAAGAACAACCATTACTGCATGAGGAAAACGCAGAACGAGAATCCCCACTCGATGCTGAACCTATTTCTACTCAAAATATACAGGCTCAAGTTGAGATGGTAGGTATAGGAAAATCCTCAAGAATAAGAAAACCGGCAATTTCTAGCGATTATGTGGTATATCTTCAAGAGTCCGATATATGTGTTGGACTTGGCAATGATCCTAACTCGTTTTCACAAGCTGTTGAAGGGGAAAACTCAAATTTTTGGTATGATACCATGAAGGAAAAAATGGAATCTATGGCTAAAAACCAAGTTTGAGATCTCATTGAATTGCTAGATGGACATACAACCGTTGGGTGTAAATAGGTCTATAAGACCAAAAGAAATGCATCTAGCACTATAAAACAATATAAGGTCAGATTTGTAGCTAAAGAATTCACTCAAAAGAAAAGCATCGATTACCATGAAACATTTTCTCTAGTTTCTAAGAAAGATTCAATTAGAATTATAATGGCTTTAGTAGCTCATTTTGATTTGGAGCTATATCAAATAGATGTGAAAATGACATTTTTGAATGGAGATCTTGAAGATGAAGTATACATGAAACAGCTTGAAGGATTTACTAGTGATAAAGGAAATCACATGGTTTGCAAATTAAGAAAATCCATATATGGGCTAAAACAAGCTTCTCATCAGTGGTATTTGAAGTTTCACAACGTTGTTTCTTCATATGGTTTTACAGAAAATAACATTGACCAGTGGGAGCAAATACATTTTTCTAGTCCTATATGTTGATAATATTTTACTTAGTAATTTGAGATTGCTACATAACACTAAATAATTTTTTAGCCAAAATTTTGAAATGAAGGATATGAGTAAAGCCTCTTATGTCATTGACATAAAGATTCATAAAGACAGATCTAAAAGGTTATTATGATTGTCTCGAAGGGCATACGTTGAAAAGGTTTGGAAAGATTCAGGATGAAAGATTGTGCATCAAGTGTAGCACCCATCGTTAAAGGTGATAAATTCAGTGAGAATCAATGTGCATTAAATGAATTGAAAAAATAATACAAGGCTTCTATACCCTATGCTTTCGTTGTTGGCAGTTTGATGTATGCACAAGTCTACACTAGACCCGGCATTGCATTTGAGGTTGGTGTACTAGGCAGATATCAAAGTAAACCCGGGTATAGAACATTGGAAGGCTACCAAGAAAGTGATGATGTATCTACAAAAAAACCAAAGACTTTGTAGACTCACATACAAGCATTCCGACAATCTTGAAGTTGTTGGATATACATATTCACATTTTGCGGGATGTGTAGACACAATAAAGTCTTCTTCGGGATATATTTTTCTTCTAGCTGGAGGGACTGTATCTTGGAGAAGTAGCAAGCTGACTATAATTACACCGTCTACCATGGAAGCAAAACTCATTGGTTGCTATGAAGCTACAACACATGCATTATGGTTGAGAAATTTTGTCAAAAGCTTAAGAGTTGTCGATATTATAGAGAAGCCTTTGAAGATTTATTGCAATAATTCGGCTGCAATTTTCTTTTCAAGAAATAACAAAAGTGGAAGTCGAAGCAAACATATCGACATTAAGTATTTAGTTGTCATAGATCATGTAAAGAGAAATGAAGTGGCCATTGAGCATATTAAGATTGATCTTATGATTGCAAATTCCATGACTAAGGGCTTGCCGACTAAAGTTTATAAAACTCATGTTGAAAATATGGGACTTGCGTGATCAGTATGATACTCTGATGTTCGGTTTTAAGATTGTTGTTTTTATTTTGAAACAATGTTATTAGTGCACTTAAAGTTTGTAATTTGGATATCCATTGTGGCTATTATAGTTTAGACCCTGAATGAGTTATAGGAAGTTTATTCATAAAGTAGAGTACTCTCTAGAGGTGATCATACTTATAATACATGGAAGGAAATGTATGATTAAAACAGGACCGCCATGATTAAAGTATTGTGAATTTCTATTTGGGTAGGTTATTGGCAGTTTCAATATATGACCATATTAAATACCCACTTGAAGTTAACCATTGAACATTTGAAACAAGTGGGAGAATGTAAACCTTTTGTGATCCACGTGGTCAATATAAAGTTAAATATATTTAAAATTTAAATTGTGAGTTAATTAACTGCCTAGATTAACTTCCCATTTGGTTATTAGAGGGAAGTTATTGCTGGAAAAAACCACCCACTTCCATGATGGATGGAAGTTACAGTATATATGTCAAGGGTCCCTAGCCAAACTCGTGTCAAAAAATCCCTGCAGATTTTCTCTCTTAGGGTCCGTTTGATTCTCATTATTGTAAAATAAGAATGAAAAATGTAATCGTTATTGGACCCCAAACAAGATATAGAAATTCAAAATTGATGGGTTGATATTATAGATAAGGGTCATATTTTTCATTTTTATGGATGAAAAATAAAAAACAAACAAGGGCTTAATATTGAAAGTCCTGTGTTTATTTTCCATCAAGTTAAAAGGGATTATTAAGTGAGTATTGGTTATAGTGATGGCAAAAAAATTCGCCCAACCCCACCCCACCCCAATGGGTTGGTGGGGCTGGACGGGGTGGGGATAACCGTCCCGTCGCGGGTGGCGGGACGGGGTAGGGAAGGGATGCCTCGCCCCGAGAAGAATAAAAAAATTTAATTACAAATAAATAAATAAAACAAAAGAAAAAAATTAGTTAATTGAAAAAATAAATAAACGGGGCGGAAAACTGCCCCGCCCTGCCCTGTCTAAGGCGGGGCGGGGAGCGGGTGCCCCGCCCCGAACCCGCCTCATTGCCATCTCTAATTGGCTAGAAGATATTTGGTGCTTCAAAGATTCATTTCTACTGCAGATTTTCAATTAGATCTTGGATAACATGGCTGGAGGTATGTAATTTATGTCTTATATTCTGAACCAACTGTAGATGAACAGCCACCAGTATTTACTTGGCGATTCTCGCATCATGTTGAACATTCTTGTAAAAGCAGGAGAAGATTCTGGAGGAATGCCCAGTAACTCCAGGTTCAACCATCAACCTTGTGGTAAATTCTCATAGAATAGGAATCATAGTGCTCATATAATGAATGGAAAAGAGATAAATATAATGTTCAATCCATGAACTGCCAAACAAAAATAGATTTGTCTGCTTTCAAAATCGAAGAACAGTTGGTGTTAGGAAGATGGATAGTTTCTTTAGCGAAAGCTGCAAAACAGAAGATTGGAATTCATGCAGGAGTTGCGAAAAGAAGGGTTCGGAACGATTCAAGTTAGGAGAGCAATTCACTAAAACCTACATTAAATGAAAATGATGAAAATCCAAGGTTTAAGTAATCATTTCCTTTGAGTGGAGATGCATTAGGTGTACTAAAATGAAATACACACAACCACATGAATGAAGCCTTTTTTCTTCATGTATTCTTTTGAGCACTCCCTCTTTGTATCATATGTTGTAAATCTTCACGAATGTTACATGTCGATTTTTAACACACGCCAGTATGTTCTACCTTCCTACCATATAGAATTTCTGCAACCCAAAATCAGAAAACTAATACACTAGAAAATCGTGGGAGTAAACATTGAATTTGCACATAATCTTTACACAGTAAATAATAGTATTAGTTGAAGACGAAATATCCAACATGCTTTCTAATAAAACATGACATACCAGTCATTACTATACATTCTATTCTCAGAGATATTGTCTCGCTAAACAGTATTCAAAATGACTAAATACATAGTACTTTATTACGGAGTAGTGGTGGCCGAGGGTGGTGGGAAGATTGGGTTCGGTGGGGTTGGTTAGGAAGATTTTTTTTTTTTTATATATATATTTTAGTTCGGACCATTTGCACTTTAAGGAAATTTAAGACTGGCAGTAATTGTTTCTTTATTTCAAGTTTTTGTTTGTTTATTTAAAGAGGAAGATAAATTCGTCATTTTACAAATTTTTAATGAAAGGAAATGAATGGTAGAAATGATCCATAACCTTTGTTTGATATGAGGATGAAATACGCCAAATTAAAAGAATACGAACGATTTGTGCAAAACAGACAAACGTTAGAACGTTTTGCTTCAATTACTCATTCTTTTATAACCGAGAAGACCATTTTGCTCAAGATTGAGTTTGTTGACATTTTCAAAACCACTAACAAAAGATCCCATGGTCTTGACCAAAAGTGTGGAGAATCATCTTATACCCATTCAAATCAATATTAATTCAATTTGAATGCGATAGAAAATCTGGCCATTGTGTAATCCACACAAAAGTTCAGTGATTTTTAGGAGAATGTGTGGTTAAAAAATAGGAAAATATTTTGAGTTTACTTATAAAATATTTTATTTTGTGAATATATAGTTGAAAATGAGTTTAAATTTTTTATTTTTTTTATTTAATGGATATCAAACATGGGCATAATTTGATATAACTGAGCACTGGAATTATGACTGGCAACATAAAGAACGAAATTGGAATTATCTACATTTTCTTTATATAAATACTTCGTTTGCCAATCATACACAAAAATAGATGTTTGAATGGGGCTTTGGACACTCTAGATTGTAAAAAGTCGTACAAAATAAACTCCAGTCTATCCTAATATATATGCTCGAGTTTACTTTTAAGTTAGAAAGTATCAAGTTGTTTAGAAATACTTTTTATAGTTCAAATTCAAATCTGGTACAGATGTCTAAATTTTGATAAGTTCTTTTTGGCCAACACTCGGAGGAGGATTGTCGGCAATTTGCTCAGCAAATTTGTGTAATAATAAGACTGAGTTAGTTGATCTGTTCAAGTTGTTTAACTAGATGTTGCAAGTTTAACGAATAAGGAGACACACCTGAAGACTTCATATCAGAAATGGATATAATTTTTGGCACATGAAACGGAATGAGGTGTTAACAGCAACACGATTACTCAGATATCGAACAAACAAACTGATTAGAGATATCATATAAACCAGAAATAGTTTCAACGAAACAAAACTCAAGCCATATGTTCCATGAGAAACCTCAAAGAAGAATTTCAGAGAGATGCTACTATCAAATAAGACACGAACAATTTCATCAAAAGCCATTGATCACAAACAACCGCCCGAGGGGCAACTTCATGTTGCTCGATTGCACCCAAAACCCAACCCAAATTTTATCTATTGCACCGAAGCAAGTTACTTCACAACTGTCAACCCATAAAATCCTTTTAACATTTTAACAGAAAAACAGCAGGTTCTGCTTTAGCTGCATACTCATATTTGTATGTACTGTATTTCTTGTGCACACCTGTAAGCTTCCCGGTGCCTGCCTTCTGGTGGAAGCATACCATGAGTTTGGCACAATCCCTACGAAATAATATCATTTTCTTTAGTTCTACTCGATCATTAACATTTTATTTTTTTTACTTAAATAGGTGAAGCTACTCACAGAAGCTCGTCTTCAATGTATTTTGTATGCTTCTGGCAAGTCTTACTCCACTGCGTCGCCCCTCTGAAAGTACATTGAGCAGTAAAAATAGCAGCAGCTGCTAGTAAAGAGGGTGGGAACCTAAGCATCTCGTACTCAACCAGGCACAATTCGATAAAAAAGAAGGCTAGCAGCTCCAACTAGTTCAAAGTTAAAAAAGAAAGTGTGACAATTTGTAAGTATTTGGGAGTATAATAGATAATAATTTAACAAACTAATGTAGCAAACATGCTTTTAAACTACCAACCTACCTTTTTATAAGATTGAGCAGCTTTGAGAAATCGTATCATGAACACATAAGGAGTTGGAACTGAAAGATTGAACTGAAGGGTATTGATCATTAATTTCTCCTGCCGGAATCACAAGGAAACTGTTACACATGGTAAAAATATGATGCTAGCAGAGCATGTATGATAGATTTATCAAATTATAACACACCATATCAAGAACTTCCTTTCTAGAGTAAGCTTTGTCAGAAATCAATACGAGATCTTCCACAACAGGAACAGTAACTTCTTCATATTTACAAGCGAGAAGCATAGCTGTCACCCCAACAAGCTGGAGTTTCTTTCTCACAACTGGATGTACTGCTAAAAATCTATCGATGAGATTGACAGTTAAATATAAAGTCTCATCCATCAGCTCGAACTTGTAATGCACCTATACATATTGTAAGAATAATGAGGTTCAACTGCTTATTTAGATCTCTCATAAAGAGACCCTAAATAGTACTTCGCTTTATTACCTCAATCAGCCAATCAATGAGAATACCTCTCATCCTTTCGTTAATATCAAATTGTTGTACCATATAATTTGGCGGGACGCAGCTTAAACTCTGCAAAATAATTATTCCACAGTAGAGATCACAAGAAGAAAGGAAAGTTTTAGTACATAAACTGAATGCAAGCGAAAAACCTATTACTCAATTTTGGAACTTCTCTATGAATAACAACTGTTAGCATCTGTACCATATGGTCTTAAGTTGAGTATAGTACTAAGCAATAGTCATATCCCACTAACTAAGATTACAATAACAAATAAGAAAAGAATCAATTGAAACAAAGTGAAGTTAGCATACTCCGCACTTGATCTATAGACCTAATCTTGTTAAACTGGTCTACCTTTGTTGCCTGTACCGAAATTTTTTGTACATTGTACATGGTGAGCATGGTATAACAACTTCAACTAGTTTAAGCAAGAAGCTTCATTAACAAAATTAAGAAATCCATAGGCAATAAGCTTCATTAACAGAACAAAATGAATTAAGAAATCCATAGGCTTCAGTTCAACATCAATTAAGAAATCCATAGGCAAGAAGCTTCATTTACAGAACATAATGAATTAAGAAATCCATAGGCTTCGGTTCAAAAATTACCTCTGTCTTCTTGTAGTATGCGTATATATCATCAATATACTCAACTGCTGCAAGTGGATTTTTCTTATCACCAATGTCTATGTCTACAACTGGCTCCTCCATATCATCAATGTCTTCCATTTCAACTTCAGCATCCTAAATCAATTGGAAGATCAATGATGCCATCTGAAGATAATTAGTAGAACCAAATCAAGCAGATAATAATATACCATTCGATCAATTTCTTGCAGCATAGCTTCTGTGTGTTGAACAAACATTGGCATATCAAAGTCACCCGCGGCCTCATCTGCATCAATAATAAGGCAGTCTTCGGATTTCCATGCATTAGAAACTGGTTGGAGAGATGGCTTGACTTCCTACGATGGCACAATTTGAGATCTTAGACACGGTAAGAACTCTCTCAACACAAATTTGAATGATGAATTAAAAGATCCTACAAAGTTATACCTCAATAGATTGCTGCTGCTGATTGCCAGCCATTTGTGCAGCAAACTTCCTGAACATGGTGCACCAAGTAAATAAATAATTAAAAGGTCCATAAAACCTATTTATCAATTCATAAATTCTACTCAATTATATCTTTTTACTAGCAAATACATCTCTTGCCAAAAATTGCACAACTTTTTAACATTTCATAAAAGACAAGTGTCTTTTCGTTTTTCCCATGATAAACGTCAAAACAACAATAAAAGAAGGCAAAACCTACTCATCAATTTACTTTTCATAAAATCGTATGTCCCATTTTTTTCTTTACAAAGTAGATTAAACCACATATACCTTCTATTTTTCCCCAAGAAATTAAACAATAGAAAGAATGCAAAGTCTCTTCATCAATTGTGCAATTCTACTCAAATTAAACCCTCCTATATTCTGCAGAACATAAAACTATTTCTTTTTACAGCTAAATATATCTTTTGCAGAAATGGTATATTCTTTCCCTTAACACATGTATATTTTCCAAATTAAAAAAAAAAAAAATCCGTTAAAAATACAAATGGTCATTTTAACTAACCTAGTGACTGGTCGATGAATGGGAATGGCAGGATTCTTATTTCCATCAGCATTTTTCCTGCAAATATAAATTGGGATGAGTTAAAAAATTATTAAAACATTAATGTAAAGAAAGAAAGAATCTTGTTGAACATCAAAGTGCCGGGTTACGAAATTCATACTCTGTTAAAACACCTCTCTTGTGGACAGCAAATGTACAAGGTGGAGGTGCAATTATGTTCCTATTGATTGTACCCAGTGCCCTCCTTGTTTGCCCGGCTCCTGCAGCCCTCAAACCACCTAATGGTCATCAATAAATTATAATTTTCCTCCTTTCCATTATAAGAGTTATATCGAAAACAAATTTACTAATTAAAGGAAATCTGAAACCGAAAAGTATCAATCAAGTGTCAATTTTTCAAATTCAAACTTTTTAAAAAAAACAATTAATACTACCTTGAATGTTTGAAGGCCTGATCACGCCTGGAAAGTTCTCATCCGATCTACCCATCATGATTATCTTGCAAAACAGCTACAAAATTGAAAAGATCAAATCAAATACATATTAAAGAAAGCAATAAACCAATCATAAAAAATAAAAAAACCAATGATCTTCTGCGGAAAAAAATAAATAATCAAACAATCAATCAAGATTCAATTCAAGGCACAAGAACGAAAACCCAGATAGTAAAACCGAAAAAGAAGAAAAAAAATCCACCTTCAAAATCAAGAAAACCCCAGAAAATTTTGTACTCTAAATTCAACGTGAAAATTTAGACATTGAAAGATCTCAGTCTCTTTTTCTCTTTCTCTCTCCAAGTGTTATTTGTATATTTTCTTGGGGATTGAAATTATTCGAGTCAATTGAGTCAATATAAGGGAAAATTGCATAACGAAAATGTTAACAGCGGATATATGTCCGAATTTCTCTAATATAATTTGAAAACAACGGCTAGTAAACCTTGGCCGTTGGATGAAAAGTGGTGATGTTCCGCTTTTGGACTTAAACGGTAACTTCTAGTCCCTATTGCCTTTGTTTCTGCCCCATTTTATTTTTTCAAACTTTTATCATGCCCTTTAATTAAAGTTTATTGAACTAAGTTGCCAATTTTAATTTAATTCCACTTTTATAGCTAACAATTTTAAATAATACGGATTATTGAGATATATAGATCCATTTTAATTAATTTTCACAATCTGAATTTCAAAAAATAAAAAAAAGAACAGCGTAGTATAATAATAAAGTTTGAATCAACTCTCACACAAAATTCATATACTTGTATAGATAATTATACAACCACTTAAATAAAAAATAAGAAATAAACTTGTATACACTAGTAAGCCTATCACTATCTTTTATGATGGCTATGAATCACTTGGAATGTTAGGCCCTGTTTGAGAGCACTTTTTCAAACCAATTAAAATCAATTTTTCGGCGTTAACAACAAACCAACAGCAATATTTAACTGCTGCTCTCACAACTGGGGCCCAGAAGTTGACTGTAACGGTCCAATTTTCACACTAGAACGGTTGAAATTGCAATTTAAATTGCAAGCAGACAGGGTCTTAGTATGTTCACTCGTAATTATTTAACTCAGGTAAGTAGCTTATTCTTATTCTTTTCTTTTTCATTAAGATTTAATGTTTTTAACCTTTAAGTTGTTCTTCAAAAGACACCTTGAAGAAAATGATCTTATTAGTTCAAACTTCGTGTGTCTTACGTGATCGTGTTAACATTATATTTTTGTGACCGAAAAAAATCTCGACTTAGATTCGCTGATATCTGAGCAAGTACTTCCCTTATTATATTTATACTAAGAGATATATTTTGATGACATAACTCAAAAAAATAAAAAATTAATTGATCAAATAGAAACAAAATTAAATCGGATGATAAACATGAAACTTCACTTAAAGTTAAAGGACCAATATTGTTTTATACCCAAAGGAAATTTTTCTATATGAAAGCAATGATGATTTGATTTTGAAATGTTACACATTACTTTTTGGAGCCTAGATGGGGTACTATACTAAATTTCTTTTCTAGTACTTTTAGAGAGAATTGTTTTAAATGCAACTTTACATTAAATTCACCTAAATGTTATATATTCGAGACTTATGAGTTCCTAATAGACGATACACTAATTGCCATATAATAGTTAAACATGCCTAAGTACTAAATGCAATCATATTATTCATATGCCATACAATAACTAAAATTAAAGAGTTAAATATTAGAAGAATGAGTTACTTTCCGTTTAAGTTCTTGGATAGTATCAAGCTCGATTTAGCGCGATTCTTCAATACACTTTAAATATGGCTTTGGATATTCTGTTTAGTTTGCTTAAGTTGACTTTACGATATATTACACCTGACACTCCGAACTTTACATTACCCCTCTCTAAGTAACATGACTAGCTTTCGTCCATTGATTCAAACTAAATTTAATAGGCCCCATTATGACTAATTCGTTAGTTGTTATATGATCTTCTTCGTTAGTTGTTGATTCATCAAGTTGAATGGCCGGTCTACTATCCAAGTTGATTAATTTTATAATTCATATTGATCACGTAACAAAAAGATAAAAAAAATACTCGCTAAGAGCCAATTGCTCTTAAGGAGAAATTGATGAAACATGGTAGTTCATTTTTCTCTCAAATGAGAGATTAAAGATGAAATTGAATATTTATTTCGAGATTAATTTTTGGAATTTACCTTCTATCTGTACATATATTTTCTTTCTAATCTTTAGTGCAATACGAGTTCTCTCGTATTACATTGTGTTACGATATCATCTTTCTTCTATATCCCTTGTACAAATCTCTCCCCTCCATGACTCACTTCTCAAGTCTCATCTTTATTTTATTAATCATTAAAAGTAATAAAGATGATTTTTCCGAAATAAACAACCTGAAAATTTTGTGTGGAATGTGGATCAATATAATCATGGTCGATTTACTTAGACTGAAATTGATATCCTGCCCACAGTGGATAAAAGATTATAATACCTACCATTGATGTAGCAATGTGAAGCATCAGGGGCGGACCCATGAGGGGGTCGAATGGGTAACGTGACCTCCCAATTTTTGAGATTTTTTTTTTAAAATCAAATTTAATAATTAATTTTAATAATA
>CAIGRE010016855.1:0-20917 GCA_903798275.1 Fraxinus angustifolia subsp. syriaca
TTTTTCGGTTCTTGATCTAGAACCGTCGGTTCTCAATTCAGGTACCCGTTCGGATTTTTAATTTAAGAAAATCCGTTCGATTCGGTTCGATTCGGACATTTTGCCCAATCCTAATTTGAAGTGTCAAATCTATTTAAATCTATGAGTTTGTCGTCTTATGACTGAAACCATAAATGTGAAAATTAATGCTACTTTTACTTTTACGTGCGATTTTAACATCCAAATTGATGATTTATACAACGCGAGCAGCTAGATTTTACGTCACTTTTAAAGATTGAAGCTAGAACCAAAGCACGCTAAAAAGTCAGGGAATCTGTCTCTATTTTTACTTATAAAAAATCTGCTAAGAAGAACACACGTGTTGTGTGCGTTTTTGCGATTAGGTAAAATGATTATTTAGTACGAGTGACACATCAGGACATAAAATTACTTTCAGATCCAAGATATTAATTGGAGGAAGAAAAAGCATAGGAAATTTTAATTTTAAGCACATAAAATGGGGGACAAAAGTATAAACAATCATGTGGTGCCCCATAATATTTTCAAAAGCAAACCAACTAAAGCACCAAGTGAGAATCTTACTTCCACTCTTGTTGAATTATGGGAGGGAATGTCAGTTACTTTAGGGTAAAGCTCAGACGAGAAAAAAGAGAATTATGATGATTGTGTATTGTAGATTTGGGTACAATATCTTGATGGTGCAGTCAAAGCATTAGCCTCCCATATTATTAGAAATCAAAAGATGAAAAATAAAAGAGTTGGAATCATAGAGCGTAGTTAATCATGAGGCCCTCCTTAACCATTCCCTCCATTTTGCAAAATCTTGATATCCCAATACATTTTACAGAAGGATAACTGGATCCCACCTTTGTCCCTCCATTAATTTCCAACGTTGCACATTTGCTTTCGGGTTTTTCTTGATCATGCCAAAACAGAAAAAATAAAAAAGATACATGCAACAACATGAAAAAGAAATTAAGTGTCGTTCCAGGCAGCAAAAGCTGGCAACTGAGCAATTGAAAGTGGAAGAGGCCTCAGTTGGGTAGTAGTGTGCATCCAGGTATTAATGTAAGTCGAGGTAGAGGGGGGCGGGCCATCGTACTTGGTGAGGGTAGTAGGCTTTGCAAAGAGGATGGAAGCACCTGTTTTATCTGGACTTGCTTCCCTCGAGCTGCTCAAGCTGGTAACCAAAGACGATGGGTTCGAGAAGTGTTGTGTTCCAGGATTAATAGGTTCATCCATAACCGACTGGCTTATGTTAGACGTGTCGATTCCAATCAGATCCTGCATCCCTACTGAGAAACAAGGGTTTTGATAATTTCCTGAATGCATTGTTTTCTCATTCATTAATTCCAATGAAGGATCATTTTGTTGATGCCTGGGGGATTGATGTAGCACCATTTTCCAATCAGGGACATTCTCCAGTAGAGAAAATCCCTCCGGTTTCTGTGCTACTGTGTTGTATTCGATGGCCTCAGGCTGCGGCTCCCTCTCTTTATTTCGCCTTGCTAGCTCTGCAGTAGGCAGCGTGCTGCTCGCAATAATTTTCTCTACGTCGTATCTTGATATGTCAAAGTTTGTCACAGCATTTACGCCTCGGAATTTGATTGCAGCAATATCATAAGCTAAAAAAAAAAAAAAAAAATAGGATATACCCAAGCCTCATTTAGTACACAATATTAAACCGTTCTAGCAGGCCTGATCTCTGCCCCCAGATAATAAAAACTTCCTTGAGGTGGCAAAAAAACCTTGTGATTCTTATCACTAAGCATGGAGTTTAATAAAATATTTAGATAAAAATGACTGGTAGCTATCTTTATCATTTAGTCTCGAGCAGCAGCCTTAAAGTTCATTCCCACTGGAAATCAACATCAGTCAAAAGTTGTGCGTGAACAGCTTTATAAAAAAGCATGCATATGCAGACAACTTAAAAATAAACTTATCTTGCTACATGTACAAAATTTATATAATAAATTACACAATGCCTCGTCGCATATTAGTTTAAAACACAATCAATTTTTTCGTTCAATCTTTTCTTTGCACGTCATTTTCAGTAATTGTTTGTGGACATTTTACATGTACAAGTAACAAATTCCTTAAAATAAATGATGCAACACATAATTGAACCTGTACGAAAGACAATAACAATCCATAAATGCTAATGCGAACTTACTAAAGGTCCCAAGATAGAGGTCCTTGTTCCCGGCAACCCGACCAATCCGAGCTTGCCATCGGCCGTGCTGATGATGCCTGTAAGCGTACAACCCAAGCTTTTAAGTATATGCAACTTGAAATTCGTAGAAGGCTCTCTAATATTAAGAATAATAGAATATTATCTAGTACAAGGTAATATTCAATTGAACCTTGTTACTCCTCTGTACATTGAAGCTCCCCTTGAAAATCCACTACTTTTCCTGGAAAACAAAAGCAGTAAATGAGATTCTACCCGAAAAATCCTAGGAAACAAACCCGAATAGTCAGATTTGTAAGTTGCTTATTTTCAATTAATAAACCTTCTCAAGTGTGCTACGTATTCCTGTCTACTCATGTTCTTCATCCCCTCAAGTTCTTGCCTGTAGTTCTCCAACTGCACAATAGTAATATAACTGTAATTTTGTTTGATAAAAACATAACAAAACAAAACAAAAGGTAGGAATAATACATACCAGGAAATTAATATGCGTTGAGGGTCCCCAGTACTTAAGGGCAGCAAGATCATATGCTCTTGCAGCCTTCTCTTCCATATCATAACCACCTAGAATGAGATAATCACAAGTTTTTACTTCATAAACTGCAGTTAATAGCTTCATACACTTTTAAAAACAATAAATAATCTTACCCAGATAAACTGAGATTTATTTGATTTGAAGGAAACAGTATACGATCCAGAACAATAATGGAATATGTCAAGAAAAATCAAACCAAAAGTTAGACCATGAAATGGAGCCAAATATGCCAGTGAGAACCCATAATACATCCAAAACAACATTTATTGTAAAGGGTATCCATTATTCTTGGCTAACCTTGCCTCCCTTTTCTAGTCTGCCCCTCCTTCTTGCAACTGTTATCCCACAGATGAGCTTCATACCTACCAGTCCACCTATGTCTGAAAAAAATAGTAGAAAAACATCCAATCAAATCAAGGAGAAAACAGGCCAAAATACAACGAAAATTTTGTAAACAACCCAAAATGTTGAAAAATGGGCTGTAAACAAAACTAAAGATCTAGTCTAGCAAGAAAAATGTGCAAGTCATGATACAGTGTAAAGTAGAGAAAGAATGGACTAACCTAGTTACACCCCTATACTGAGAAGTTCTTTGACCAAATGTGTCGATAGATTTCCGATGAACAGTTTGCTTTTGTGCAACTTTTTCAGATCCCCTCTTCTTGGTTCCCAAGGCTATACAGTTAGTCTCAGTGGGTGAGAATTGCCTTGGAGCAGTGACACAACTAGACTGAGAATTAGGACTCATGGACAAACTCAAAGACTGCAAATCCCCATAGCCCATTGCACCCCCACCACCACAAGCATTAGAGCCTGAAGCACCTCTATCTTCAACCATACAACGATTTACCTGCTGCTCTAAGGGGTGGCGATCCACCCATGTTTTCAGACACGGAATTTCATCTTCAGTTGTAGGAGGAACATGAGTGTTACAGTCTACAAGTTGAGTTTCCTTAGGTTGTTCCTCATCTATTCTATGGTACATACCATTGCACCGTAGTTCAGAATAATACTGATGGTTTTGCTGCTGCCTAATGGACTCTTGGTTGTAGAATATGCTATCTAGGCTTAAAGCCATCGTTTCTCTGTGACTCCCGTAGTCATGAGTAGCCATTGTTGCACCACCCAAGAAATCTTCCAGTTTAGGAGAGGAATTTGGTACCATAGCTACATGAAAGGAGCACGAATGAGTGTAAAAAACATATTAAATAGTGAGTTAACAAAATGACCAAAAATGGACGACATAATAAGAACCTAAACCAACCTTGTGAGTGGGATCTAGAGAATGCTTCCATAATGCAAAGTGAACCATCAGATTTAAGAGGCATTACTGACAAAGGAGGGTGAAAACCACCCATTTCACCTACTCCGTAACAGATTGTTGAAGTATTTAGGTGAAGAGGTGAAAGATAGAAGTTGCTTGATGGAACTGCAGTGTTAGGAGGAGCTTCAGTGTGATGATTGAACTGATGATGAGGATGAGTATCTGAAGCAGCAGAACCCTCCATATTCATGGGTGAGAGGGAAAAACCCAACCAGCTACTGTTATTGCTGCCATTACCATTATCATTCCCAGACTTCATCTTCTACCGATTCAATTTTTTTCTCTCTCCTCTCTTTTGTTGCCTGTTCTCAGGGCAAGTCAATCATTGAGAGCAAAGAAAGTAATTATTTCTCTAATTTGATTCTTCATCTGAAAAACTTTAAAATCTTCTTTTGTAGTTTTGTTGCAGAAATTTCATAAGAACAAGAAAAACATTGGCTAACAAGAAAACTCTTATCTCCCTTCAAAAGAACAAAACAGATCCTTTTCCTTTTAAACAAAAAGAACGAATTTTCAGAAACAGATGCTGGGAAGTGGGTAGCATTCCATGGGGATCTGTGTACATATCTATACCTTCGGAGTATCTAGGAAATAGTAACTTTTGCTAATTTTTTTCTTGTCAAATTTCCTTGCCCAACTCTTGAAACCCTACCTTAACCCCAGAAGATGACATGAAGCCAATACCCCAAGTGCACTTGTATATATAAAAAATACTTAGCAAATATGGTAAGAAGAACCTGAACTGCTATTATCCAAATGACCAAGAATTTTAAGTCCCTCACCCGTTTAAAAATAGGGCAAAGCGTGTATTGTTTTTCAACTTTTTTTTTCTTTTATTCAACTTTTTTGTTTATTCTCTTCTCTTTCTTTTAATTTCTTTTGTGGGTTTTGTCTTATTATATTACTAAAATTATTATTAGATATTTCTTAATTAAGTTGCTTATAAGTATCTTATAAGCTTAGCCGCTTAGGCAAACAATGTTACAATTATTTTGTAAATCTAGTGGAGATGTAAAGAACCAATGGGAAAAGAGGGTAGTCAGAGATAATAACCAAACAAGATTGCTTTTAATTTTTACACAGAGGCTTGGATAGATTTGACAGGCAGCATCCAGTCACTTCATGCAGTACAGCTTTTCTGTACATTATCCAGCTGCATCTCTTCTTCCTCTCTCTACAGGGCCAATTTCAAAGTTTGGCACTGAGAAATTTTTTACTCTCTCTTTATACCAGCTAAATTCCAATTTTCAATCGGTTCCAATTCCACTTTATCCGTCTGATTTTGAAAGAATGTATTATAAAATAGTAGATTAATAAAAAATATGTGATTGAAGAAAAATGAAAAATTATTGATATAGGAAAAATATTATTTTATTAAAGAATGTGTGGTTAAAAATAGATAGAAGAATGAAAATAAAATTTTTAATGTGTACCAAACCTGAAAATTTTCAATAAAATTAATTATTATTTTTATTTCTTACCATACATTAATGAATTCATGCACATTTAGATCTAATTTGGATTTCATTAAATTATCTTTATAATTTGAAATTAAATATTTACTTTTAACCTCATATTCACAATTATTATCTATATATTATACACACATTTCATAAAATTCATTACTCCTCTTCATTATATTTTCATTATAATGAAATCCAAACAAACACTTAGGGAATTTTTTTTTTTTAAATAGCATTTATAGAAAATATATTTTTAATTGTGAGGATTGTTAAAATGAAAAAGTTATTTTCATAGGGCAGTTCTAAAAAAAAAAAGTCACTTAATTCAATAAAACTTTCGGAGTTACTTTTAGTCACATTTTATCACAATATATATGACGAGTTTGTACATTTGCGTATTATTTTCTCAGTTCAAGCTATGTTTTGTGTTGCCCGTCTTTGGTATATGAAGCACATATAGCATTGCTCTAGTTCTCCCATTTCTTCCTTTTTGCACTCCCAATTTCTATCTTCTTCTTCTCCTTCAACGATTTAATTTTCTTTTCATACTTGAAATTAAATTTCAACCTCTTCTACTTACATAAACGTTAAAAAAGTATTTAAACCCGATATATCTTTTCGAAGAGCAAGTGCTCCAATAACTTATTGCTTTTTCTAAGGCTAATGCCTAGTAGTGTTGTAGTCAACACCTCCTTACGACAAAAAGTTTGTGTGGGCCACTATATGCTCCCAATATTCCAGAAATGATAAGAAAAGGGACCTCTAAAATAGCAATGCATTCGGTGAAACATGTTTTTTTGTTTTTTTTTTTTAATTCAACACCTCTACAATAATTTACAATAAATCTAGTAAATGATCAAACGACCCCTTTATGTTTAGGGATAATTGTAGCAACGATACCAAATCTTTCATTTAATAGCAAATTTTGTTCAAACCTTTCATTTATGTCATCCACGGTACCAAACTTTTTATTTACACCACCCATGGTACCAAACATTTCAAATATATCGCACTGAAGTCCAAATGGATGATTTTTGTTAGTTTGACCGTTAGTTGACCAAATAATTGATTTTGACAATATTTTTGACTTATTTTAAAAAGTTAAAATAGTAATTTTACATTTTTTAATAATAAAATAACCAAAATCAAATAATTAATATTAAAAACCCACCTACCCCGCCCCACCCCCATCGTGAGGAAGATCCCAAAAACCAACATGAACTTCGTCGGAATGTCTGTTGTGCCCGAATCCTACACGCAATAAGCTATGGCATTATGCTAGAGCCGTTGAAATTTGGTCAGAAAATGAATTTTTAATCATTAAAATCTCTTCAAGAACACCCTTTGAACACAGATTCTCAGGCATTTCACCTGAAAACCTATTCGTTGAAACATCAATCCATCGTAAAGGTGAGTTTTTTTCCAAGATTTTGGGGTAATTTACCAGTTAACTGGTTCTGAGTGGCAATGCTTAACTCGTATAAATTAGGCTCACCTTGGAATATGTTCTCATACATGTTGAGTGACCCGAGTGGCAAATGGGATTCCACCTACTAGATTAGTGAACTCAGGATTCCACCTATTAACACGTTGAGAGCCACATCCAAGTCGGTGAGCTTCCAGAGTTAACCTAGTGACTTCGGGATTCCACCCACCAAATTAGTCTACGTCAACCATAGTACCTTGAGATTCGTGAGATTTTCAAGCTCCAGCGGGATCCGACTTGTAAATATGTGTTGTATGAGAGATTCAACCGTTTCAGGGTCGAAATGTTCCCCAAAACTAGTGGTGGAAGAGAAGAAGAAAGTGCAGGTGGAGGTAGGGTAGGTTTGGTTGGATGGAGAACAAGAAGAAGGCGGAATGAGTTTTTTAATTTTAATTATTTTATTTTGGTTATTTAGTTTTAAAAAATTGTAAAATCATCATTTTAACATTTTAAAATCAGTCAAGATTATTTTCATAGTCAATTATTTGGTCAACTAACAGCCAAACTAACCGAAACCATTCATATGGACTTCAGTTGCGACTTTTTTTAAGGGTTTGATACCAAGGTTGACACAAATGAAAGGATTGGATAAAGTCTGCTACTAAATGAAAGATTTGGTACTGCTGCTGCAATTATCTCTATAATTTATTACATGAAAACAAATATATAACACTATTTTTGTATTTTTGCTGAGAGGGATATTCCAAGGGTTATCCAATGTTTCTACTAGAGGTTTAGTTTAGTTCCATATGATTCGCTTCTTTACGATATTTTAGAGCTTCTTGAAGATGTCATTTTACTCGCAATTAGCTTGTCTCTATTACTATTTCAGTCCCTGTGTCTGACAAAACTATATTTCTATTTGGGGATAATTGCACTCGTGATACCAAACATTTTATTTAGTAGCAGACTTTGTCAAAACCTTTAAGTTGTGCTACCCACGGTACCAAACCTTTTAAAATGTCACGGCTAAAGTACAAATTGATGATTTCTATTAGTTTGACCATTGTTGACCAAATAATTGACATTGACAATAATTTTTATTAATTTTAAAAAATTAAAATGTTAATTTTACATTTTTATAATAAAATAACCAAAATCAAATAATTAAAAACTCATTTTCACCTTCTTCTTCTCTATCCACCCCCACCCCAAATCTGCAAACTCCAAATTTGGGAAATGAAAACCTAGAATTTCTTGCTTTTTGATTCTTTTATCCTTTCATTTAGATTCCCAAATTCTATAATTTCTTACATTTTGATTCCTTAAATTTTTTGAGCTGTAGTACAAGAACTGAAATAAGTTTGGATTACGATTTCCTTTTTAGAAGGGATCTGTATATACATCAAAGTCTTATTTCTGTTTCATTTTTTAGGTATAATGCTCATGTCGAAGTAGGCGTGTTAGGTTAAGCTAGAAGCCTTGTTATTGAGTTTTGATTGACAATATAAAGTTGGTTGCTGGATATCTTTCTCTACATATTGTTATTTGGCTTCTGTGAGAAGTAGTAGGCCATATGGGTTCATGTTTTCCATTTCATAAGTTGAGTAACAGCCTTTATGTGTCGGGCCAGTCTGGCCAACCAAAAGAAATAACTCACACAATGAACTATGTTTCCATGTCGTACACTAGTGGCGATATCAAAAAGTCTTGGAGAATTCGATAAAATGTTTATCCCTATGGATGGCTCCAAATCTAGAAGATATGGTCCCATTAACGATGCTCCTCCAAGGACATGGTCTTTTGGTGGTTTTGCATCACTATCAGGCCAGTTAAATTCAGGCAATCAGATGGGTTAAAACCCTAGATTCGGGGTTTTCAAATTTGGGGTGGATGGAGAAAAAAATGTGGAAATTGATTTTTAATTCTATAAAAATGTAAAATTACCATTCTAACATTTTACAATTAGTCAAAATTATTGTCAATGTCAATTATTTGGTCAACTAACGGTCAACTAACAAGAACCATTCATTTGGACTTCAACTGCGACATTTTAAAAGGTTTGGTACCGTGGGTGTGACAGATGAAAAGTTTGGGTAAACTCTACTACTAAATGAAATGTTCGGTACATCTGCTGCAATTGTCCCTTCTATTTGTCTCCCACAAGCCTGTAGACCGAAATGACTTTGGTTCACAAAAAAATATTTATCTATTCTACGAATTATTTACAATCACACATTTACACAATAAAATATTTTGAACATAAATTCAAAATTTTTACTTACTTTTTAACCACACACTATCCAAAAAATCAATATTTAAAACTCAATTTTATTTAAATAATGGTTGTCAAACAAGGGCATAGTAGGGTGTATGTCAGTGGTGTTTCTATTCCTTCCACGACTTCTACAAGAGAAATGTCTTTTCGGGTGACCAATAAATGAAGGGGTTTTGCCAAATATTATTATAATAAAAATCATTAAAAATATAAGAAAGTAAATAAAATAAAAACATGTATCCCTCTCTTTATTCGAATCAACTTTTTTTTTTTTTTCATGAATCTAGTAATCAAAGAATATATAAGAAGAGGCAGATGTTTGATGATATACAAGCAATTATGATCGGTCCTCCTTTATTCGTGCGGGTATTGCATGCAGAAGTGGATTCATGGAGACAGATTTTCAAATGTAAATGATTTGATTTGAATCTTTGATAGTAAGAAAGGCTTGAGTTTTGGGGGGAAGGAAATACTCTTTTGATTATATAGTAATGATGAGTGAATCCACCAAGCACTCCCACACAAATAATGCCTTTCCCTGTCAGATTAAAATCATACATAGATGCCACGATAAAGGAGCAACTTCCACTTTTAATTAACATATTATATAGGAGCCTATTTATTTGTGTGTTGCATTTTCTTCCTTAACTTCGTCACAACGCATTTAATCATTGATCTATCACTTTCGTTACTCTCATATTTCAAAAGTAGTCACTGCTACAATACTAATAACAACGACAACGACAACGACAATAACAAAGACGATAGCCTAATTTTATTTGCCGAAGTTTGGTAATGGGTTAGTATGTTCTAGTAGCTAGGTTTATAGATTTCGAGTTAATATTAAGGATGCCAATGAGGTCGAGTACTTAGGCCCATGAACAGTTTGGGTCCGATTTTAACCAATATCAAGCTTGAGTTTGACATAGCTAGCAGAGCTCAAGCTCGGATGGCTAGTCCTCAAGCTTTACAAGCCAACTTTTAAGCTAGCACACAAGGTACGATAACGAGAGACGAGACACAACCGAGTTTGTCATTACCATCCCCACCCCGTCAGAGATTTTTGGGAGGCGGAGTGGGAGTTGAAAAAAAGTTGGGGAATTGAGATCAATTTCTTGATTTGTTCACAGGATCCCTGTTCAAAGAATTTATTTGAAAGCTAGAAAATTAAAGACGAAGAAAAATAACAACATAAAAATTTATGTGAAAAGCTCTCAAATAATCGGAGAACAATCACAAGTTTCCAAAGACACTGTCTTCCACCATATAAAAAATTTGTACAATTATATATTAAATCTATCGCATGTCCTAAATTTCCAAACATGTCCCAAAATTGAATCAGGAGAGAGAGTACGAAAGATCATCAAGTCTCACATACTTGGGATAAATAAAATACCATATGACACAAAAGGAGAGTCTTTTTTATTTCTATTCGATGCGGAATCACAATTTGGGATAGACAAACACAACTCTATTTTTATTGGATACAACTAAATCAAAATCCAAACAATCTAAACATTGACTTTAAATTGTGCAAGGTCTTCCTATGGTAATTCCTCCATGTCCCCTCCAAATCCAAAAATATCTCCACCACATTTCTATTTCTTGCTCTCTCTTAGTCACATCACTTGGGGTATTCCAATGAAATGTTTCTTTATAACTGTTGGGTTTGTGACCCAAATTCATCTAGAGTTTGCGTGATTTTGTGTATTAGGCTTTGAAGAAGTCTAAATATGGTCCATGGAGGAAAAAAGGATTGAGGGTGATAGCGGATGCTTGAGCAACGAGACGAAATTTTTGGCAACGAATTGTTGCCTGCCTACCCCTCACCTAGCGTTTGGGACTGAATCATTCCAGGTTTTCCTTATTTTATTATTCTATGCATTTTTTGGCATAATTTTCATCTTTAGGGTTATTATTGGAGTTTGACATATATTCATATATATAGTTGGCTTCTCTTCATAATTAGAATATAGTTTTACCTTATTATTACTGAGATTAGACTTATTGTGAGATACACAATATTGTTGTAATTTTCTTTCTCCATTATTAGTGAATAAAAAGTCCAATTTCTTAGTCAAATTAAATTTTTGTTTCTTGTGTTCTTATTATTGTTTCAATATTTCATATCGTGTCGTATAATCCCGTTCTGCCCCCAACAAGGGGTATCATAGCTTTGTTTTGATTTGTTCGATGTTTCTTTCTTCTTGATTGCAACCATTAGATATGACATTTCGCTTTTTTATCGCAGTATCAAATTCTCATTATGACGGATGAAGATGCAATTAGTATTCGCTTAGATGGATTTGGATGATGTATTGTTGGGATATGACAAGATGTCCACAACTTGGATGATAGAAGAGAAACAACATAAGGATCAGAATGCACTTTCACAAACTCATCTTCATCTTTCGAATAATATTCTTTGGTACATTTTGATAGAGAAAATTGCAGTTGTGTTATGGTTAAAGTTGGAGTAATTGTGCATGATTAAGAGTCTAAATAGCAAATTTCACCTAAAACTATTCTCATCGCATGATAGGAGGCCGATCTTTGGATTATCACATGGCTATTTCTAAAGAAATTGTCGCTAATTGGAGACTTTAGAGATAAAGTATGATGAAAAAGATTTGACCTTAATTATTTTATGTTCATTGCTCGCTTCGTTTACATCATCTAGAAACACAATTTTGTACAGTCGTGATACCCTCACCAATTAAAATGTGTATAATGCTTTGATTTCAAATGAGAAGATGAACCATCTAACTGGATTTGAGGCTAGAGATGAGAAACCTCGTTCTTTAGATGGTCACGAAAGGAACAGGTCGAAATCTAATTTCAGTAATTAAGTTTGTTTTTTTGCAAGAATAAATGACATGTCAATGGGGATTGCAACAACTTACAAAATAAAGATAAGTTAGCTGCAAATCGAAAGGGAATTCAATCAGATACTTTAGGAGAAACTTCGAGATATGTCATGTACACTTCATCCTTCAAGTTCCTGTTAAGGAAAGTAGTTTAACATCCATTTGTCATAACTTATAATCATGGTATGTAGATATTACAAGAAAAATCTGAATGAACTTTAGCATGAAAAGGTTTCATCAAAGTCAACTTATTGTCTTTGTTTATAACCTTATGTATGCATGTTACAATCATCCATATCGATCTTTTTTCTTGTAAACTCATTTTACAGCCTATGGGTTTTATCCCATCAAGTTAGCCAATCAAGGTCTAAACCTTGTTCACATACATCGAGTTCATCTCGAATTTCATGACATCTGCCATCTCTTTGAGCTAACACGTGAATTTGTTTTTTCATAACTAGTAGGTTCATTATCCATGATTAGAAATGCTTGATTAATAATCATAAGTTCGTACCTTCTAGCAGGTCGGATGATCTTACAAGATTTACATAGAGCTAAGTGTTTTCAAGGGTCTCTACTTCCTGATCAAGAGTATATCTCTCAGTAGGTGTTGTATCAGACTTAAGTTTATCTACTTGGTCAACAATATCTGTGGATTCTTGAATCCTTTCAAAATCTATTCTGCTCCCACCATCCTCTCTTAGAATAGATTAATTCTATAGGAATATGACATGTCTTAAGACAAAAACCTTCTTTTTAATGAGATTATAGAATTTATATTCAATTGTTTATTTTGGATATCTCACAAATATGCATTTATTGACTTTAGTTACAAACTTATCTTATTCAGTATGCTTTACATAAACATAGCCCCAAACTTTAATATGAGACAAATTGAGCTTTCTGCCTTTCCATAATTCGTATAGAATTTTTTCAACCGACTTAGGTAGAATACGATTTAGTGTATAGCATGCTGCAATCAGTGCATGACCCCCAAAATGATTTTGGAATGTTTATATGGCTTGTTATTAATCGCATTATATCTAATAGTATACGATTCCTCTATTAAGATATATATCATTGTGCTGCGATGTATAACGAGGAAGTCCATTGCAAAAGAATCACATTCTCTTTTAGATAATCTGAAATTTTTATTTAAGATATTCTCTACATCGATCAGATCTTAGTGTATGATTATATTTACTAATTGTTTCTCTAATTCTAGTTTGAGTCCATCATCTAGTATTAATTGATATGGGTCCCTATACATCATTATGTATTAGGTCAAGTAATTTTGTAGCTCATTCTCCTTCTTCAATAAATGGGAATTTGGTCATTTTGCCCAACGGCATTATTCGCATTTGCAAATGATTCAAAATCACTTTGACCCCAAATATCCATCTCTATGTAATTTGGAAATGTGTTTCTCATTTTCGTGATCCAAACTACAAAGCCAAAGATGGGTATTATTTAGGTTATCACTTTATGCCTTTTGATTTCTATACTCTTTATAGAATACTGAGTATCTAGAATATAAATGTTATTTTAGCATAATGACAAAAGCATCTTATCAAGGTAAAATGAATAACAATTGTCCTTAACATCAACAATTCATCTCTAAACATAAAATTGAATTAATGTTTATGGTAATGTTGAGAACAAATGACATTTCTCTAATTCTAATATTAAGCCTAAAGGCAATGGCAAAAAGCATACTCCTACAGGCAATGCAGCAACCTTTGTTCATTTTTCACATGCAAGTCAACTTCTCTCTTTTGCAGTGGTCTACTTCTATTTAATTTTTGCATATTTATATAAATATGAGATTCATATCATGTATCAAATACCCAAGAAACTAATGAAGTAGACATATTAAACATCATTGATAAGTTGTCGGAAATAAAAGTTTCAAAATACTTCTTTCCATTCAAACTCTACGAAGTAAGCCTTGTAGTGCCACTTCCAATGACCTTTCATTTCAAAATAATAACAAAAGTATTGGATTCGGTATTGTCTTTCTTCGTTTTGACTGTTTTAACCATCTTGGATAATTTCCTAAAGCCTCTTTAGACTTCCTCTTAATGCCCTTAGAAGAATCGGTGACTAAGACTTGCCTACTACTAGGTTTAATGTTGGGCTAACAATTTTAAGCATATTCAACAACTCAGGAAGTGTGTACTTGAGTTTATTCGTATGAAAATTCAAAATTAGCTATAAATAACTCTCTGACAGATATTGTAAAACCAAGTCAATACTTAGTTCATGGTCCATAACTGAACCTAATTGAGATAGCTTCTCAATATAGCCAATCATCTTCAAGTACATGAGCACTGACTAAATATCATTCTACCATTTTGCACTAATATAGTTACTTGGAAATCTAATATCCTTCCATATGTGATTATTCATCATACAACTCTTGGAGATGGAAAGTTATGTGTTAGCATATATATCCTCATATTGCTTTTGTAATTCAGGTGACATAGCATCTATATCCTCATATTACTTTTGTAATACAGATGACATAGCTGCAAACATCACTCATGTTGCAACATTGTTGCAATTACTGTGTTTATTACTGTAGCAACTTCTTCCTTAATCGAGACATCAGCAGATGTCTCTAGAAATCCTCAAATTGAGATGAATCTTTGAGATGAACAAGGACATAATAAATTTTTTCATGCAATTGCAGTGTCAATCAAGGAAACTTGGCTTAGTTGTTGGAATCCAATATGCCTCTCTAATTCATATGGGTACTCATAATTCAATAAATGTAAATGACAAGAAGTAAAATAATAACATAAAAAATGCGTAAATTAATTTCACATCGTCTTTTATTAAATTAATTATGCTTCCACTGCTTAACTCAAATTTATGAGTTTCTCACATAAATTTATAGAATTCATACTTGACATCCAGTGGTCTGGAATCTCATTTGTTATATTAAGACATTGAATGCACTAAACAAAACCTAATAAAATATTTGGATAAATATTATTATCAATTGTATCTCCTTGCAACTCTAGACCATTAAGCTGACAACTCTTTGTCTACACACATCTTATGTGTTAACTTAACATTCCTCTAGAATTTATCACCTTGAGTATACTTAACAAAAGATAAATTTTAGTTAAGTCGAACCCATTATTCAAAAATATCAAATATTTCATAGTATCAAATATATCCATAATAGATCAGCTTTGAGTGTACTCAACAAACTGAGATCAATTTAGAACTCTCGTTTTTCACTATAATGATGAAAGTCGAATAATATATCTGACTTAATATTTTAACGAGAGATTTATCATGCAAATGTCTCATCCTAATAATTATATATATTTTATTATACATCTAACATACATATAATAGTATAACAAATTATGAATTTTTACTATCTAGTCTTCTCGAGCCATAAGGTGGACTATTTGGTCAGTTCCTAGGTATATAGCATTGAATCATACAATGCTCCATCTCCATGGTCTTCTCCTCTTCTTCCATCTTCAATTAGTTCAATTGCAACATGTATCCTTACTACTTGGCACGCAACCTAAATAATTGGACACGCAGACCCATATAATTACAACAGTAATTAAGACATAATTTTTAATTAACTAAGTTTAAGTATTTACAATTGATATCAGAATGGGTTAAATTTTAAAAAGTGCGATCAACAAAAATCTAGAAATGGATGGTTTACCTTTTAAACCTCCTGTTCTAGATGGACTAATTACTACTATTGGAAAATTAGGATGCAAGTTTATGACCAATTCTTATATGAGAAAGCATGGCATTCAATCGTGTATGGCTATAAAACTCCCACCATGGTAGAAAAAGATGTAGAAAGAGAGAAATGACATATGAGTGTATGACTACTGATTTTAATAGTGTTAGTTGGAATTCAAAAGCCTTAAATGTTATTTTCTCATTTGTAGACTCTAATTAATTTTGCTTGATTTCTACATGTAAGGTGGCTAAGGAAGCGTGAGACATATTGCAAGTTGCTCATGAACGAACATTGTAAAGTCTTCAAAACTATAAATGCTTACACTTCAATTTGAGCAACTAAAAATAATGAATGATGACTATTTCAAAGATTTCTATGCCAAGCTAAGTGACATTACCAAATCAACCTATACCTTGGGAAAGTAGTATTTAGAAAGTAAAATAGTAAAAAGACTCTTATATCACTATCTGACATATTCTATTCCAAGGTAACTACCATCAAAGAGAGTAAAGATATGGAGAGCATAAAGGAAGAAGAATTGGAGGGGTCTTTAATTGTCACACCCCATTTATATAGAGAACAATATACTAACTAGTATACGAATACAATTGCTGACTTGACCTAGATATCTAGATTCACCCACACATTTTTTTTGTTAATGAAATGAAAGCATCTCCAAAAGTATATCCAAAACCAAAGATCATAAAATCATAGTTCAACATATTTACCCCGATGTTGTAAAAGTATTTACATGTCATTTCAATAGTCATACAAGATCTCCAAAATATAATACAAATGGAGTCCACAAAATAACCTTACAGGTCGTCATCCATGTACATCAAACTTTGAAATCCCATAAGAGCTCTACAACCAGCCATGTCTCCTAGGAGGTTCCATGCTCGCTCACAGTGTAAGAACTACATAAACCAATGCTTAGTAAGAAAAAATCATTAAGGTCATGAGTATGAGTGATAATAGTATATGACACATTGCCATTTATTTTAAACATCATGATAAAGATGTATCATACTCAAATATTCATCAAAGTCGACTCAAAATAATTTCATTTGAAATCTTTCATTGGGACCTTGACCCATCTACTATGCACCAGATAGAGCTTAGTACAATATCATTATCAATAATCAAATGGTCAATCTGACATCGACATTGGCGAGTGGACCATTATTTGTGACCACTAGAGGCCTATCCCCTAACTGCCCTTATGATCACCTAAGAAGTATCCCATCCAACAGTGCTAATAATCAGAGTATCACAAAGGCACAATTGATTAGTCTACCCTCTTGTGATTACCAAAGGCTTATCCCTCATCCACCTTTGCAATCAATCATGAAGTATCACTCGTGGTACCAAAACATATCACATAATGGTCAATACAATATTTATGAGGAAAGCTCAATTTTACAATCATGTTGTGCATGCTAGATTTTCAACAATTGACGTATGTCGTGTATGCACATGAAAATGTTTGTGAGTAACATACTCAATGATTATAACCATCAAATGATACACAATGAGCTCTTTATCAGAGTTATATAAATATTCCAACACTACTTTATCACAAACACTATGTTCTTGCATCGTAGTTGCAAATGGGTTTTCACTTACCATTTTGCCCTTGTGCATGTGCACGCTTCTATGAGGTGTAAATCAATTCTCTTTTTCGTTTAAAGTCGGAGAATCACCTGCATTACCATCTAATATTAAACACAATCCTCAATTTAATAATCTTAACATGCACACAATTCTGTGTTAGGTCCATTCATGCTAAAATAATTTAGATGACATTGACAATTCAAGTTACTGATTGCATTGCAAGCCAGTCTCATAAATCACACTATTTTTCGAGTCCAATTATGAACGTCAATGTCATTCAATTGTTGTTAACAACCTAATACTCCTTAAAATGTATTTTCCATGCTTAATAGATAGTTAATGGACAGGTAAATGTTGAATCTAAGTTAAATACACAAATGGACAAAATCTGTTTTCAGGTTTTTGTCACTGTCCAAGTATTTTTCTAATCTTTTTTCACACCCTTAACTATTTTCAATAATTCCCAAAATTTTACCACACTTCTATAACATGTATGTAAAGGCAATCATGCCATAAACTTGTCACAAGTGAAGGGTTTATAGCTTCAAAGGCATTCATTTTTATAGACACCAAATCAAACAATTTCCCTCGTGGCTGTTTTGAGTTTCACTTGAACTAGACTTTCAAAAATTGGAATCTAACCTATTAAAGAACATTTCTATACTTCTAAATCTTGTTTAAAAACATTAATATTGATAAATATAAGTTATACCTAAGTGATTACTTAAAATAAAAGGTTAAACGATTCAAGTCTAGCAATCTACATCTTTGTTTAGGTTATTTTCTTTCAAGTTCTTCTAATTAATTACCCCTATTTTTGCCATCATAAATCATAAAACACCCCAACATGATCTTAATCAAGTTCAAAGGTTTAAGCAGCTATAAAATTCTAAAAAACAATAAAGACATACCTCAAAATAGTGTACTAATTCAGCTACCCAAAACTCCCAATTCTCAGCTTTCTGTTTTCTATTTTTCTTTAGCTCTTGTGCTTTCTCTTTCACTTAGGGATAACTTGAGGAAAATTTTGGGGTTAAGTATCCTATTTAGGGCTATATAAAGATTCTAAAGGATTGGGGTCGTACTTGATACTTAAGGATGAAGAAATTGGTAATTAAAAGACAATGTGCTAAGGCTTTAGGAGACATGATGGAGGCCTTATGATTGAATGAATTTGATGTTAAAGTGACAAATCATCACATGCTACGTAGGATGTGTCAGATACTAGTTACATTCTGATTTTGTATCACTCCATGGGCTGTGTGTATGANCAATTAAAGGATAAATCAATAGGTAGGATGTGTACTAAGCATGATGTGGTCTCTTGGGGTTAAAATCTGATTTTGTGCCTATCGATGGAGGTACAAATCAATTATCCTTTGCTTGTTTTAATGTGTTCAAAATGCACTTTTACTTTCCCTAAAGTCCCAAAATATTTTGTAGAGCTAATTCTTTAACCGTTCATTCATTACCTACCCGATTGACACCCAATTCTCGATCGATTTTCACAATTTGCACCTTAATGTTTATAACGTCGTGTAAACCTTATCTTATCACATTGTGATCGTGTTAAAACCTTAGCTCAACATAAAATTCACCACCTAGGTCGACGAGTAAAGTGCTAACACCATACCTAGGTCTTAAAACCTCAATAATTGAATGCATCATTTTAACAGAAAGTAATTAAGATGCATATGTCATTATAAATAGTATGGGATGCATGAATTATATTAGCCAATTGTGATGTAAAGTTCAGGGTATTACATTGATGACCTATGAGTTGCATCTCTATAGGAGAAAGAAGGAAAAAATATCGAGAATTGCATTTAAAGTTAAATAGGTTAAGGTAGAAGAAGAGGAAAATGAATGTGATAGTGATGAGTATATGGACATGCTCACTAAACAATTTAAGATATTCTTAAAGAAAGATCAGGAAGGAACAAGCTCAAGACATCAACAACCACAAAATAAGAAGTTTTTTAACAACTCAAGGCAAAACCCTGCCTCATCTATAGAAAGAACGTAGAATCATATTCAATGTCATGAATGTAAAGGATTTAGCCACATAGTTGCAAACATAACATGGAGTGGAGATGAGGACAAAGAGTTAAATTCAGACAAGGAGATAGAACAAACGATAACCAGGTAAACTCATTTACTATTAACCTTTAGTCTAGTCCTACTCACTACAACTATTGCCTATAGGTAAAAACTCATTGACTAGAGACACATTCGGATTAAGTTGCATATATTCAAAATGTATGATACTGAAAAGGAATCTAAAAACTGAATAAGAGAAAAATGTCATACTTTTGGCAATGATGAAATATATTGAAGCAATCAACAAAGAAGCTTTATCCAAAGTTCTAAAAGAAAATAAAATCAAATCTCGGAGCTTATAGCTAAAATGGATCACACCAAGGAGAGAATTAAACAGTTGACCATTGGATCCGATCGTCTAAATGAAGTTCTCAGTTATAAAAGAACCTTAAACATCAAAGAAGGCCTAGGTTATAAAGGA
The DNA here is from genome assembly GCA_903798275.1 of Fraxinus angustifolia subsp. syriaca. Taxonomy (NCBI): domain Eukaryota; kingdom Viridiplantae; phylum Streptophyta; class Magnoliopsida; order Lamiales; family Oleaceae; genus Fraxinus; species Fraxinus angustifolia. Next base: position 19,944 of record CAIGRE010016855.1, read on the forward strand.
AAAGGAAAAGAGAAATAATCTATCCAGTTGAAGTTTGTTAAAACTGCTAGATATGATCATTCGCTAAGACAGATGCCTAAAAATGTAGTCAATGTACCATACATAACCTCTGATAATGGGACAGTATCAATACATGACTCTCCACTTTAGGTCAAAGATATAACCTCTGACAATGGGACAGTATCAATGGCTGACTCTCCACCTCGAGTTTGACTATCTCTAAAAACTTAATTCAGATCATGCCATCAGGTAATCAAGTAAGTGTGTTCACTCGGCAAGGTACCTTGTGGTCTGTTGGCTATTGCAGCTGCTATCTGTCCCACTTATTGTTCCGAGTTTTTGATTGAAGCTTGTTGATTCTAAAAAATTGGTCTAAGTATTTGTAATGTACTGAGCTAGCAAATCTTCCAATGATGGCTTCATTACTTGTTGTTATTGCTGCTATTAGAGTCTTTGTGGTTTATTCTGATTATTTCCTTCATGTCCTTGTCCCTGATTTTTAGACCATGAAAAGTTTGGATGGTTTCTCCATCCCAGATTATAAGTGTTAGCGTAGAGATTATTTTGTTGTCTATGAAAGTTCTGCGTGTAGCTCACCTCCGCAGGCTGACTAGCATGTGTAGAGGCCAAATGGCATCTTGTAGTAGTATGGTCTGCCCCACAACCTTCGCAAANTTGTAGTAGTATGGTCTGCCCCCACAACCTTCGCAAACAAATGGTGTTTGGTGTACCATGTTAACTGACTTGGAAAGATTGTCCATTTTCATTGTAAGAACTTTTATTTATGCATTCAGCGCTGTCATTGTATCCACGTTTGTATCCCTATTGTTTTCTTTGGAGCTTCACTATCGGTTGGCCACGTTGACTGATTTTCGGCTATTTTCTCATAAAATCATAAGCTTCATCGACATCAAGTTTCATCAATGATCTTCCCGTTGAAGCATATACCATATTCCTGAACTCTTGTTGTAGAC
>CAIGRE010016937.1:0-11408 GCA_903798275.1 Fraxinus angustifolia subsp. syriaca
TCTATTTTACTAAACATGTAAGCACCATGCAATTCATCCAACATATCATCTAACATAGGAATAGGATAATGATACTTTACCGTTATGTTGTTGATAGCTCTACAATCCACACACATCCTCCAAGTTTCATCCTTCTTCGGCACTAGTAGCTTTGGAACGACAAGTGGACTCATGCTCTCCCTCACGTACCCCTTGCTCATCAATTCCTCCACTACCTCTGAAGCTCCTTTGTCTCATCGGGGTTACTTCTATAAGCTGGTCGATTTGGAATGACAGCTCCAGGAACTAAATGAATTTGATGTTCAATGCCTTGAATGAGTGGTAATCCACTAGGCATATCTTTCGGAAACACATCTTCAAATTCCTGCAATAAAAAGATAGCCAACTAGGGAGGGATGTGTTAGGTTCCTCAAAATTGAGAAATGATTCATTATAAACCAACAATATCATTTGTTGTCTCTCATTTATCAGCTTTTTCAACTCACTCCCCATTGCAAAGAAATTTACTTTTGATTTTTCTTTCCTCTCAGAAGACTCTTTCTTTACCCTCATGGCCACCTCAACATTTTCGCTTGTGCTCACAATCTCACTATTTTCTTTCTTTTTTTCTAATTCTTTCACACTCCTGTTTTCCTTATTTTCCAATTTGATTTGATCTTCATATACTTGTACCGGTGTTAATGGCGCAAGGGTAATGGACCACCCATTCTTAACAAAATTATAGCGATTCTTGTACCCCATCATGAATGACTTTCCTATCATATTGCCATGATCTACCCAATAAAATACACCCCACATGCATAGGTACATCACACATAATTTCATCCTTATATCTACCAATGGATAAACTAATCAAAACCATCTTATTCACCTTAGCTTCTGCACTATGATTCAACCATTGTAACCTATATGGCCTAGGGTGTCTCAATAATGTTAATCCCAATTTTTCAAAAAGATTTGTGCTAGCCACATTAGTACAACTTCCCCTATCAATGATCATGCTACATATCGTGTTGTTAACGTGGCATCATGTATGGAATATGTTTTCTCTCTGTTGCTCCGAGTCATCTGTCTTGATTTGAGTGTTAAGAGCTCGCCCCGTGACCAGTAACTTGCCAACAACAAATTCAGTATCATTTCCTTTACTAACCTTCTCCAATGCTGGCATCCCTTCATAATCATCCTCACTGACACTCACTACCTCTCCATTGCGTACTATCATCATTCTTTTATTTGGACATTGAGAAGCGACGTGTCCGGTTCTCAAGCACCTGAAGTACTGATATCCCAATTTCTAGCTGGCAGTGGCTCTATTTTGGGAGTTGTTCTGCTAGCTCCATCATCTTTTTCCTTTGGTAGTTCAACCCNTCATCTTTTTCCTTTGGTAGTTCAACCCTTCTTTTTGCAACATCTCCATTACCTTTGTTATCCCACTTCGGTTTCCAAGATGAATTAGACTCCAAAGTACCTAATGGTTGCCTAGTTGTCCCATTCCTCTTCAACTGTTTCTCCACATTCATGACCACATGCAACATATCTTCAATTTCCACATAATCCTACAACTCCACAACATTAGCAATGTCTCTATTCAACCCATTTAAGAAACGAGCCATTGTGGCTTCCCAATCCTCTTCCACATTCGCTATAATCATCAAAATTTCCTTCTCCTTATGGTAGTCTTCCATACTCTTCGGTCCCTGATATAAACTTTGCATTTTTTAGTGCAGTTCCCTATAATAGTGACTAGGCACGAATCACTTCTTCATGATAGTTTTCAACTCATCCCAAGTATTAACTGCTCACTTCCGATAATTATGGCAATCAAATATTAACTCTATATTCTTCTCCCACTCTAGATAAGCCTCCGGATCACTCATTCCCTTAAACGATGAAATTGACATCTTAATATTGCTCATATACCCATCCACTTCATCTCCAAAACGACTTCTACTACTTCTTTCAAACCTACCTCCTTTACATCTCATTCTACCCATATCACCCACCATCGATGTACCATCATCCATATCACTACTAAATCCATAATAATCATGCACATCCATCCTAGACTCCCGCCTACCCTGTCTCCTTGGATTTGATTGTCTCTTATGAAGGTTTACCACCGATGTATCTAACATATCAAGCCTTTTACTCACATCCCCAAGCACTCGGCCATGTAGGTTTGATTCGGCTGCCTATTTGAATTAGAACCCTCATTGTCTAACATCCTAATTCTATTAAATTTATTCCTTACAAACGATCACTCGTGTATCACTCAATTATTGACTTTTTCCCTTTATTAATCTCTCCACTCTGCCTTTTACCACTCAGTGCTTTCGTCCAAGTATTTCAAAGAACAAGGTGAACTCAACCAATATTATATTCTTATGGATCCAACCGAGTATTGATCACGAATTGTGATATGATAAAAGAAAAAAAGATGAAAAATCACTCAAAAGCACGAAAGAAGTGAAAGGATGAAGATTGAATGCAATGGACTATTCAAGAACGTAAAATGGAATAAATTTTGAATGATCTATTTTTTGGACTCAAAGTTGAAATTTAAAATGCTGGAAATTTCTTGGTAATAACAATATTTTTTTTATTTTTTTTTTCAAAATTTTTTACCTCAGGAATTCAAATATAAATCCAGTAAGACAAACGAAATTTGATTTGGACTTGTAATTAGTCTAAAAACAACTTTGACTCATTTTTTTGTAATATTCGGGATCAAAACTCAAGAAATAAGACGGACCCAAAGAATGCGAAAAACAATGAAAAAAAGAAAGAAAAAAAAGACTCAAACAAAAAATAAAAGATATAACCTGATTATTTTGGTGCCTTGCTCTGATACCAACTGACGCGAACCACGTATTAATGAATACTAAGCAATCCACAACAAGATTGAAGATCCAAGAAAGTCCAAAAGATAATCTCGATTTTGAGTTTGAATCAAGAATTAAAAGAATCAAGCAACCAATAAAAAACGGTGTTTTAAGACCTCTTTACTCCACAATACGTTGATCCGCACTCGGTGTTGAACGCCACAAGAATCCTCTTAATAAATTCAAATTGTTCTAAGAAGAAGGAAATTTGAAAAGCACAAATAACTAGAAAACCTAGTAAAAACTTAATCAAATTCCTAAGAGATTACAAATATATAAAAAATAGTGTTTTAGTCAAACTAGGACTCTAAAAAATTGAAAATTTTCCGCCAACTTGTTTTCGGCATGTTTCTATGTAATTGCAAGCCCAAAAGTACATACACCCATGTGACCTTGTGCAGAATATCGTGCCATTTTTGGAATGTAGTCATGGGCGAAAACTTAACAACCAAGCTGAAAGTTATGCCCGTTTTCATCCATGTTGCTCGTTTGCTGCTTGAATCGAGTTGATCCATTTGGTTTCTTATTCTGAACCCAACATGAAACTTGTTTCTTGACTTGTTAACTTTGAAACTTCGTCCACCATAACTTGAGCAAGCAATTCAATCGCCTCTTTCACCCGCTTTGCCATTGAACGTGTCATTGGGTCTCCTTCGATAATCAACGGATCCCGTCCCAAACTTGCCCTCGTCATGCTCGACTCCTAGATCATAACATGCATACTCTTTAGGAATATATAATGCCTTTTATAACATTTATATAAGATGGATTGTGTTTCTTTTATAACAACACCATATTCATTTAGTACAAATATAATTTCTAATTGTGCTTTTTAGGAGCACAAGTTAAAACAACATATTTAACTAATCTAAAAATTCACAAATATAATATACAATAGAAATAGAAAGACTTTTAGCGAATATACTTACTTGAATTTGAAAGCTTTAAAAAGTCTCGAGTAGTTGATAAATCTCATATTCTTTAAAGATATTTTTTTTTTTTTGAAAAAAAGATTTATAGACTTCAAAATTTGTTACTGTTCATGTATCTAGTTTCTCACAAATAAACCGCTGGATTTTGATATGGATCTTTAGATTTGAAGTCAAATATGTTATGAATGTCATGTTCAAATTTCATGATGATCGGACCACGACACACATAGATATCAACATTTTATCACAGCGATGCACACATCCAAATTCTGTAATTTTCTACACTGTTGATTTCGAAATAATAATACAATTATTTCATTGTGTATTGAGTCACTAAAGAATAAACAAACTTTGGGTTCGTGATAATGTCAATTTTATGAATGAGTAGTATATGCTAAAAAAGGGGATGCCAATAATTTTTCTGGCTATACACAAAAGAAATGTAAAGATATTCTATATTAATTTTTTTGCATCACCTCAATGTGATATCAATTGTAGTTGATATCTTAAAACATGGCAAATATCTTTTGAATCCACTAGAATAAAGTATATCATCAATATATAATTTTGTATTATTTGATAAAATAATAGTTGAGCCTTCAACAACATTTGATGCACCTGATATCATATTAATAATTATTCTCTGTTAATATTAAGTCCAGAAAATACTTTTTTTTTGTCTTAAAGAATAATGTGCATATTTTAACTATCAAGTAAATAGATATCTTGACAATTCATCTTGGATTTTATGATATTTACAATTTGAGTAACTTCACAATAAAATAAAATACAATTAATTTCGAAAAATATGATAATATTGTATAATCATATATTAATCAATTAAGTGTTCAAACTAATCAATATCGACATGACATTAGTTATATATTTTCGTTCAGGGATGAACACTAATTCAAAATGATATATTCTTCGAAATATGTAATAATATAATTATTCCATAGCGTATTGAGTCACTAAAGAATAAACAAACTTTGGGTTTGTGATAATGTCAATTTTATGAATGTGTAGTACATGCTACAAAAGGGGATGTCCATAATTTTTCTGGCCAGATACAAAAGAAATGTAAAGATATTCTATGTTATCTTCTTACATCACTTCAATGTGATATCAATTGCAGTTGATATCTTAAAACTTGGGAAATATCTTTTGAATCCACTAGAATAAATTATATCATCAATATATAATTTTGTATTATTTGATAAAATAATAGTTGAGCCTTCAACAACATTTGATGCACCTGATATCATATTAACATTATTCTATGCTAATATTAAGTCCAGAAAATACTTTTGTGTCTTAAAGAATAGTGTGCATATTTGAACTATCAAGTAAATAAATATCTTGATAATTCATCTTGGATTTTATGATATTTACAATTTGAGTAACTTCACAATAAAATAAAATACAATTAATTTTGAAAAATATGATAATATTGTATAATCATATAATAATCAATTAAGTGTTCAAACTAATCAATATCAACATGACATTAGTTATATATTTTCATTCAGGGATGAACACTAATTCAAAATGATATATTCTTCGAAATATGTAATACTCCGAGTGCTCATTTTATGTTATTATTGTTTCTTAAAAAAACAAATATGTCAATATTTTTCTAGAATATTGAAAATCTAAATTCATGATTTTCATGAGCAAACAATTTTCTTTCGAAATATTAATTATAATGTTGTACTACTTCAAAAATATCAAAATATTTGTAATAGACAAATTTACAAGTAACATTCTTCTTGAATATTGAAAGCGGAGTGTCATGCTCTTCATGAGCAATAATATATTATTATTTAAAATAATAATTTCTATAAAAATCTACTCTTCATAAGTAAAAACAAATTTATCTTAGATTTTATTTAATTATAATTTTCGAAAGCAAGTAAAATCTAACTAGAATGTTAATAATAGTGTTCTACTTTAGGAGCAACAATATATTATAATAGACAGATATAATGGTACTAAGTTTATAAACATTCCTACCTATTGAAAAGTATAAGAATGTAATAATTAATCGAATTATAATCATGAATAAATATTGGTTGTTGCACAATTATACACAAATAGTGGCTGCGCAATTATATACAATGGCAGCACACTTAAAGTGTGCTAAAACTTTGGGGGAAAAAATTGAATTTTTGAGCAATAATTGAATTGTGGCGGTACTAAATCAAATGCATAAATCAACTTCTAAGGGTTGTATATCAAGAACAAAGCTACTTGTACACCGCTGGATTACAACACTGGGTGCCAATATGACGTGGACGACAGAGATGAATTGGTATGGACAGCTGAGATGCATAAACAAATTAATCACTTTTTGGGAAGGTGGGAAATTAGACATACGTACCAGTGAAAAAGCATAAAAATAAGAGCACCCAAAATTCAATGGTAACTCCCTAATTATTGAGCACATAAACAACTCCATAATTATTTAGAATTATTCAGACCAAATTCAACATTAAAAATGAGTTCGATTTTGCTCGACTTTTGAAGTAGTTTTATGCCAAATTTGAAGTAAATCCGAAGAGAGGCACCCAAAATTCACGTCCATAATTATTCAGACCAAATTCAGTTGCATAAATGAGTTCGATTACACCCAATTTTTTATGCTGGCGAGTTCGATTGCACCCCGAATTTCTGAAACAGATCCAGCGAGTTCGATTTCAACTGTTTTTACCGGTTGCTTAAAAATAATGAGTTCAATTGCATCGTAATTTCTGGTCGAAATCTCCATCTTACTCAACCTCCCAAAGAAGCTTATTACCCAGGTATCTCAAATGTGTGACTTGATATTTTCAATTTTTATCATTTTGAGCCATATTTTGAAACGTTTAGAACATGTGCAAACTTCTACCTCCTTAACATTAGGATGTTTGAACTCATTGTTTAACTCATTTATTTCATAAGTCCGTGTCTGAATATGTGCAAATGAATTTTTATGTTGAAATCAATATGTTACTGTAAATCTGAAATTGTTATGCTAAATGTGTACGTTAATTTTTATGTAGGAGAATAGGTGATGGACGACGTCGAAAATGACCCGTTCGTAGAATTCGAAAATGCCAACACGGAATCCAATAAGAATGAAGTTGTTGTACTGGAGGTTGGTACGAAGTTTAAGGATGTACATTTTGATTTGTACAAATCATATGCTTAAAGCATAGGGTTTTCGGCGAGGAAAATGAATTCGAGAAAGGACGATGATGGAGTTGTGAGATATGTAACTTTCACATGTAGCCGTGAAGGTCAAAGAAATGGTAGCACAAACTGCTCATTGAAGCAGCAACCAACAATTCAGACGGGCTGCAAAGCTCGGATCTCCGCATCTTCAGATGATCATGGTTACTAGAGAATTAACACGGTACACCTCGACCATAATCACAAAACAAGTCCAACGAAGTCTAGATTGTATCGATGCAATCAAGAAATGAGTACACATGTGAAGCGAAGCTCGAAGTGAATGACATGATTGGAATTCCATTGCATAAAAGTTTCAATTCTGCAGTTGTTGAAGCGTGTGGATATGAAAAGCTTAAATGCATAGAGAAGGACTGTCGAAACTACATAGAACAAGTTAGGCGATTAAGCCTTGAAGAGGGAGATACAGCAGCAATACAGTCGTATTTTTCAGATATGCAAGCACAGTGTGCGGGATTTTACTTCTGTATGGATTTGGATGACGATTCATGATTAAGGAATGTATTTTGGGTAGATAATCGATGTAGAGAAGTATATAAAGAGTTCAGGGACGTTGTCACGTTTGATACCACTTACTTGACTAATAGATATGACATGCCTTTCGCACCTTTTGTTGGCGTCAATCACCATGGACAATCAACACTACTAGGTTGTGGTTTGATCTCGAATGAGAATACAGATACATTCATCTGGCTTTTCAGGACATAGCATAAGTGTATGCACGGTCAAGCTTTGTATGGAATTATCACTGATCAAGACAGGGCAATGAAAAATGCCATTCAGATAGTTTTCCCAAATACAAAGCATATTTGGTGTTTGTGGCACATTTTGAAAAAGCTACCTAAAAAATTTGGATACCACGTCGATAAGGGTTCAATATTTTCAGCGATACATGTATTGGTATATGATTCTCAAACGGTTGAAGAATTTGAACAAGGTTGGGAATCGATGATCACAACATTTAAGTTGATGATAACGAATGGTTAGTATGATTGTATGAGAACCAAGGTTGTCGGATTCCTTCCTTTTTTAAAAACGTTATGGGCTGGTATGTCAACAACACAGCGGAGTAAAAGCATGAACATTTTTTTATGGGTATGTGCACTCGAAGACATCTTTGAAGCAGTTTTTTTAACAGTATGAGCGAGCATTGAGAAACAAGGTTGAGAAGGAACTCCAGGTTGATTTTAAGTCGTTCTCCCAAATGGTCCCATGTGCGACAACATATGACATGGAAAAGCAATTTTAGGCAGTGTACACAATTTCAAAATTCAAAGAAGTTCAAACTAAGTTTACGGGTAAGGTTTACCACCACCTCATCTCTACTTCTAAAGGATGTTTTGGGACGACTTATCAGGTAAGGGAAGATGTTGTCTGCTGCTATCGACGTATGAAGAAATCATTTTTTGTCTCTTTCCATAGGGATAAATGTGATGTTGTTTACAGCTATCACTTGTTTAAGTTTCAGGAAATCCTTTGCAGACATGCAATCACAGTACTGATCAGTAACGACATCACCGCACTGTTGGATCGATATACATTACATAGGTGGAGGAAGGACGTCAGTCGACCATACACGAGGATCGCAATAAAATATGACGGGTTGGGTAATACTTCAGGACAGTTGAGGTACGACAATATGTGTAAAGCTTTAGCCCAGGTGGCAGACCTTGCCGCAGATGGTGAAGGCCGAGCCTGACTTATTATGGAATGGATACAATTTTAAGCTAAAGAGCTTTCGATGTTGAAATTTAGTAGCGAAAGTAATATTTGTAGTCAGCCTACGATTCAGGCGGGAACTCAGTGTACTGGTTTACCAACTCTATGTAGTGTGAGCGCGGGAGATCTTATATTGACAAAGAGAAAGGGTGCACCCAGAAAACTTCGTAGGAAGAACCCGTTGGAGTCAAATTCAAAGAAGACGAAGGTATGTTTTTGGTCTTTTTTCAAAAAACTTAAAGGGAATACTAAAATTAATTATCATCCATTTCTAATGTACATCTAGGCACCTTCAACTAGCAAAGGGAAGCGACCTACAGTAATTTGTAACAGTATACTAAAGGGTGCAATCGATGTTGGTGCATCTCAACGAGAACAACCTTCCACTTGTTCACCATTCGCCTATTCACAACACTTGATGGTTAGTATATTTATTGAAAAATGTGGTTTGTTCTTTTCAAATTATGCCATTGAGCATTTTGTTACTTATGATAGGGTCACGAGGAAAATCTTTTGGGTATACAACCATGTCCGTCAACTAGTTCGATCCATCCGTTGTCACCGCATTTTATATTCAATTCCCAAGGTAACAACATTTATGAAATTGTAAATTTCTATGCCTTGTTCACTTATTCATTTTCATGTTATGTGTTAGGTAATGCTATTCAATACTACAATCAACATTGACCGCATCAAGGAGGAACGAGATTATGACGGGAGATAGTCAAACGAAATGACACATAGTTTTATTCATTTTGATGATCCTATCTTCTGTGAGTAGATGATAGGCTTGAAAATATTCTCAATGTCACCTTTACTTCTTAACAGTCGGTGTATTATTCTCAGAACTTCATTTGTGTTGCATTCCAGAATTTCATTTACACAATGACAAAGTTTGGCTTTGATACATTGTTTCCCGTGCGCTAGTAGAATTGGGGTTGCATTGATTTTGTTTCTCTTCATGGAAGCTTCTAATTTCATGCAAATACAACCATGGCAATTTAGCATTTTTGGTGGCAATATATACATCTTCCTAGTACAAGAATGGAACTATATTCATCTTCCCAGTATAGCCTAATCACACACCAACAAACAACATTTAATTTGAATGAATTCCACCCATTGCACCATATGTAATTGCCAATAAATTCAAGCACAAAAATAAACAAATTAACATGAAAATGGAAGATTCTATTAAACATAAGTCGCTGCTATTACATTCAGGCTGGTATGACACAGATGCATACTGCAAAGACACCAAAATAAGAACTACAAGTTCCACGTAGCATGCTAACTAGACCTGACTACCATATCTATCATCCCAAAATCAAGATGTTTCAATCCTGCAATTCTACAGCAATACATATGCAAACTAGTCAACATACTAATCAACCACTCATTCTATTTGTGTTTACCAAACAGAAATTTACTTCTTGCGGATTGTCACTGTCAGAGATATTTTGATTTCTTGTTTGCCTTTTAGCTGGACTTAAAATTCGAACATGTAGGATATATTGTCAATTTCAGTCCATTAACATCACTCGATTCTTCGCTTGATTCTCCAACTTTGCACCACTCCCAAAACCCACATTTGAGATTGCAACATTTAAACAATTTTCCTTTATTTGGGGTATCCCTTTCAACCTCAAAACACTTTTGAAAACCATTATTGCACTCCAAGCATCGGTATTTTGTCGGGCATTAGGCAAAGAAATGGCCCTTACGCATGCAACTATGGCATACTCCTGAATTCTTTCCACCCATTCGACTACTGGAATCTACCAAACACCAAAACCAAAAATTCAAATCTCAGTTTCGTAATTATGGTAATTGTTTCTCAAAATAATTCATACCTTATTATAGCCGACGACGTGTTTCGATACTGTGACGACTCCGGTGGATTTAGTAGAGCAGTCGAACGAGAGTCGGTGGCCGAACGAAAATGGGGAGGAGAGTGAGAGAGAGTAGGGCAGATGTCTGATTTTGGAAAAAAATGGGAGAGAAGTAATTTTAAGACGGGCAGCTTACAGAACGCCATGAACGATGGCATCTTACAGAATGTCAGATAACTTCGACTAATTTTCAGATGGGCCAATGACGAGCAGAATAAATCGGGAGAGATGACTGAAAGGAAGTAATGTTTCGATTTTGGGGGGAAAGTGAAGGGAGGGTTTCCTTCGTGTTTAGGGATGGGGGATATGAAATGAACTGGTTCCTTTTCCTTGTTATTTTTTTTAGAACAAAAGCCACGTTAGTTTGTGAACTACCGTTGTCAAGCACCATTGTACGTCTAGCGGGGTCAGTATATCAAGCACGGGCAAATGCAATGATTACGGTACAATATGTGAAAGAAATTTACTTTACCTAATAATTAATTCGGTACACGTGGCATTCATATACACAAATCTTTAGAGCGAAAATCCAGCATGACATGTTAAAAAATAAGGGACACATGTTGACCCATGATTACATAATTTGAAAAAAAACCACCCAATCATTGTCTGCCACGACATGTGTCACCTCAATCCATGTCTTTAAGCATATCTAAGGAGCATTATTCATATATAAAGTTGGCAAAACCAAAAGTTGGGGCTTCATTGACTTCAACCATGTATATATAAAAACAATTCTACCTAATGATTGT
>CAIGRE010017012.1:0-10071 GCA_903798275.1 Fraxinus angustifolia subsp. syriaca
TTTATTTATTTATTTTCTTTTGTGTGCATATCTTTATATATTTTTTTGTGGTGAATAGGCGATAGCATAGTTTGACGATAAAGCAATCAAATGTAAAGGAACATAAAGCCAACCACCATTCTACCAACTTAATGCCAAAACAGCTAAAATAAAATAAAAATACGCGTTTAATCAACAATATATATATATATATACAAGTCTTGCAACTTAAGATATATATATTTCGAAAATCGTTCGTCTATATTATTATTCAATCTTAAGGTATTGAGCATGCCTTCATTGTCAAGCAAAATCCCAAGTTGGACTAAGTCCCTTTTTTCCTCGACCCACTTTTGTAAAACTAGCATCTTTACTTCGTCAATGAAGAAACGAGTAATTAAATGAAAATTGATAATTAATCTAAATCACTAGCTAATACTAATACAATTAATATCCTCTTCTTTTTTTCTATTTTTTCCAATTATTTTTTTGTGATGGATTTTACTCAACCTATGAGATATCTCACAACACGGTATAAGTCATCGAAATCATCTTGAAATTCACTAAAGTATGAAGTCAAGATATTTTGATAAAATTTTGAAATTTTAGGGGTTTTCAACTAAAGTTTCATGTAAATTAATTATAGGAGGGAGGTGGAAATTAATTAATGAATTGTGTAGTGTGATAAAATTGTCATTCTCCCAACATATCAATGTCAAGTTATCTATACTCTTAAGAGAACACCTTTACTTCCTAAGATTCTCCCTTAAAAGTACTACACTATATATTTTATTTTATTGACATGGAGCACTCTTTACCCTTAAACTATATATATTATCCATCACATTCATGCATAAATCAAGGTGTATCTATCTATTATCCAAATACTTTGGAGAGATGCAGCAGCATGTGAAGTAATAAATAAAATTTTAATTTTTTTATTTAATTTTATCCGGTACAATATTTCGAAACTTTTCTTGATCTATGCTTTCTTTATCCAAATTATGTCAAAGTCGTCAATGGAATTCATATGTATGTTGACGATATGATTTTGTGATATACGTTGGTTACTAAGCTCGTATTTTTGATGTGATTATAATTTCATAATTAACTTTCGTTACACAAAATTTCATATAATTCAGATATTTCGTAGGATCTACAACTTACAATCACTTAAATTTTAATTTAATAGAACTTATCGAACTTGCACTAAGTTATCAAGATGATTTTTATTTTTATTTTTTTGTTATCGTAGATTTAACCCACCTACAAGTGAATAATCTCAATAGAGCTTTCAATTATTATTATTATTATTATTATTAATTAATTAAAAGTGGAAACAAAGGCACATGGAAAGTGTGCGTGGGGGTAAATCCTTGTACATGTCCTTACAATGTCTCTTTAGTGGCATTAATATGCTATTTTCCAAACATTATTAAGTTGCATGTGTTGGTATCTAAGTAATTCAAAATTCTACTCACCACCTCATTGCATACACAAAATACACTATAAATTATAAAATAATTTTAAATATAATTTAACATAGGTGAACTTGGTACCATAATATATCCTGAAAATCAAGTTTAAGACACTTTCATAAGTTATTCTTATGATATTTCGACTTTCTAGCGGTGAATCTATTGTTGAGAATTAGAAACTTTAATTTTATATCATCGAGAATAAACAATTTGCAAAAATACAAATAGACAAACTAAAACACAAAATTTATTGAAGTTCATTTTAATGTGAGACCAGACCACATCATGTTCCGCTTCTACATTAATTTGCTACGATGAAAAAAAATTTATAAGAGAAAATCGTACTTATTATCTTCTTTAATATTATTCTCTTTTTGATTATAATACAAAACTCTAATAACAACTCCATACTTATATGAAAAATTACGGCGAAATCGAAATTACAAGTGTGAAAATTTTAAATTATCCTTTACAAGATTTTGGTCCGGAGGCTAGGAGGGGGCCTTCCCCTCCCCCATGACGATCTCACCACAGAGATCGATTCTTTATTGACTCCGTACAATGAAAATAAACAATTTAATTACAGCAAATCGATGAATGCTTCTTCGAGATTAAGGTGGCCTAGATGCATATATGTGTTAAACAGTTAAACTCGAATGTTCCAACCATGCACACATGAAACTGTTACATCATTAATTACATCAATGTTATGGATAATAATGAGACACTTAACTAGGAACCTTTTGATTAAGATAAGATTAAGGAAAAAAACAATGGCTTTGGGCCCACTTTTGTAGCTAATGACTAGAGTTGTTGAACTAATTAATTCTTGAATTGATGGAACCTGGACATTTTACGTTCATCGGTTGAAACAATCAAATTATTACACGATAGTCAACAATTTCAAAAGGTTTAATCAAGATTGAATTATTTTTAATTGAAGTTGTATATATATGCTATTTCATAAAAATAAAATAAAATAAATTCAAAATTTTAATGTTAAGCATATACGATTGCATAATTTAATTATTCCTAAGTCGCTTTTCAATTTTTGAAATCTAACAAATTGTTCATTATATTTACTTCTAAACACAGAAAGAAATATAAATTATCGTTAAAGTATCATGCGTCCCCATGAAAATATGTTTCAAATTAAGTACATGTTTGGGAAGTGAATAAATTAAAATTTAAATGATTAAAAGTCGTGACTTCTAGGGAATGTGTTGATACTAAATGCGTAGAAGTTGTCTCTCCTTAGAAATGTGTGAACCAACTAATATTATAACTGTTTAGCAAAATTTATAAAATGATCAAACTTTATTTTTAAATATATATTTCAACGAAACCACGAGTACATTTCACTCATCATCATCATTTATTTTTATCTATTTATAAATTAAGCCCTTTATAAACTCTTCCCCGACGAAGGATTGATTACTTCAGAAATATGCACTAAATTTTTGATCTTGTGCGTGTTGAGAAGCAAAATTAGGTCAATGTGATTGGACATGCATTAGTCATATGCGACTATTTGTTTATTAGAGATCGATTTTTTACTCAAACGGTATATTGTGAAATTGGAGCAATTTACTAGTAATTGATCAAACACTACTTACAATTCTTCTTAGCTAAAAGTTGATTTGACATGATTAGATATCGTTACCGGCATAATCACACAATTAAGAACTAATAAAAATATATTCAACTTCAAGGTGCAATTCATGTGGGCTGTTTTTGGCAACCCTTTACATGTTTAAATAGACTACTAGAAAGGTAATGTACCAACACATTATTGAGCAAGGAGAATTAAGTAAACTCATTTCAATAGAAACTAGTAATTGGAAGGAAAGATTATTAATTATGAAAAATGTTGTGCATTTAGTTGATTGTTTTTTAGTTTATAGAACATTGTAAGTCGTTTTACTTGATTCACAAATATGAAATCTTTTGCATTTTGATGGATTATAGCCAATAAAGTTACAAAAAATTAAACGAAGCACGAGCTAGATTGAATCGTAGTTTGTTCAGATTCGCTCATTTGATATCCCTATTTTCCTATAATATTTGTGAAATATTAAATTTATAGGAAAATCACAAAAGCTTCCCAATCTTGTGACTCAAGATAGCACTTTTATGTTATATAACGTGTAAAGCATACAAGGGTTTCTTGTATCATTTTGAACAAAGAAAGTTTGTGTAACTCGATCCACATTGGAACAAAACGTGTGAATGTAAGTTAATTCATCATTTACTCTGCTTATAATATAAAAAAGGTATTTACAAGTGATGTCACTTTACACGATCAATGTCCATTATTATGGTAGATGATCCCAAGGTAAAGACAAGCATGATCCCACTAATTTCTTGATATGGGATAATTCAAATTTCATGCTTTAGCCGTATTTGTCTCAATATGCTAGTAGTAGGACATAAGTCACTCAATGAATATTACATTATTTTTTTCGGCGTCAAAACACACCCTTATAAAATGTCTGAATGGGAATAATTTCAATAATTCTTCAATTTCTATCATTTCTTAAAAAAATTGGTGAAGATATCATGGAAGAATTAAAAAATAAAAATAATATTTACGGTTTTAAGTTTTTAGAAATTATAAATTACAAAATTGTCAAAAACATAAAAAAATCCAACAGAAAAGGACAAAAAAGTGAATGATGGGAAACGGATGGAGGTTACAAAAGCCGAATGCCACGGAGCACTATAGCGCGTCCAAATGACGCTCCCTTTAATCGCGTGGACTTTTGAATTTGCCATTGTTAGTGCCCATGGGTCCCACATCACTGTACACGCGTCAACCATACACTCCCCCAAGACCACAAAACGCAAGAAGATTCGTATATAATGGCCCACAAAACCCAATCAGGTGGGTCCATAATTTTCGGATTTTTCTTGGGAGCAGTGTTTGGTTACGTATTTCCACGAACCAGTGGGCCCTAACTGCTCATTAAAAGTCAACAAAGTGTAGCCAATAGGAAAAGGGCCACGTATCAGCAAATACTTTTTATTCATTTTTGGGACCGTCGGCGAATGTATGACACGTGTCACTTCCTAATAGCATCATCTTCTTACTGTCATCACTGCCAAGTCATCTGCTCCGTCATTCTCGTTTTATCAATCACGCTACAATGCCACCTTGATTCACATATAGGTCAAAATAAAATCACATTTCAGTCTATTATTGAATTGTTTTAAACAATTATCATTCCCATTCGTCTAGAAATATGTCGATCTCTATGTCACAATTTATCTAACAAAATAGTTTAACCATTTTACGATCATGAATAAGCTTCGAATCAGACCCAAATTTTTAGGTTAAATCTTTTAACTTCAGGCTGTCAAGTTTTGTTAAACTTTCTATATGTTGAAGGAAAAATAACAAATTACAAATATATACTTCCAATTCAGTTCCATGTAGAACTTGAATACCAAAAAATTAAAAAAAAATTAAAAAAAATCACGTTCTAAATTATTAGTTGGCGTTTTACCAAATTGTTAAATATTAGTGTGACAAAGTTATAAAATGAGTAATGCGTGATAATATGTTTTGGTGAATCATCAAACATTACAAGTGTATGCAAAGCATGTGCTTAATTATGCATTTTCCAATATTAGTTATTATTTCAAATATTCTAAGCTGATAAATAAATAAAATAATGTATTATTTGGACTTTATACATATTATTCATTTTAAAAAAAAAAACATATTGCTCAAAATCGTAAAAGCTGCAATTACTTGAATTATAAAAGAAATTTTGGTTTTGCATACCCATCTAGCCAAATATTGATGAACTCAACATTTTCTTAACGATTGCATCATTTATATATTGTTGTTTCTTGCACCTTAATTGATATTGAAAAATTATCCATGGGATCCACTTGAATGGACATTTTCCTTGAATTTCTTCGTCTTCCTCAGTAGACAAAGACATAACTACATCTTTCCTCAACTTAGCATTATTCAATACTTTTTTCTAACTTCTTAGACTTAATCTCTTTAGCATTATTCACGACACTTGGCCTTCGCTCTTGATTTGCTTTAGGACACGATTTCACACCCATTTCCTTAATGCCCACTATATGCATTTTATGCCTATTAATCTCGACCTTTGCAATAGATAATTCATGAGTTCGAGTGATTTAGAGTAATTTGATATCTGTTGGGCCCTGTTTGTTTTTTTTAAGTTACAAGAAATTATTGAACTTTGCTAGACTAATACGGATGCAATTTTTAACACAAAGGTGTGCATTTTGATGTTTAAGCACATATATGCGATTAATGAAATATGTTGACCGCATTATCAAGCACATACCCTCATATGCGAATATATGCGTGCATTTTAAAATACTGGTATGTAGAATAAAACATTCAAAAATCTAATGTAAATTGTAAATAATGAACACAAGTTTTTAGGTGGAAACCCCAAACGAGAAATATAAACTTGAGTTATCTCAAATGAAATAAATTTTGAAAATTTACGTAAGAGAGTCTGATTTTCTTATAGATTTCAACATGTACTAGTGCACGGCAATGTCATTTTAAGACGATAGATTTCAACTCTTGTTTCGATCAATTCATTTCGTTTAGAATTTTCTATACGTAGAAATATAGGCATGTTGAATTATATTATATATAGAAGATATATAGATATGCTCGCTTAACTTAAATTTATTATAATTCAACCACTCAATTCATATTTATATTTCAATCAAATCACTATAAATCAAACAAAAAAAGGTCTTCTTTTTAACAACGTATCTATAATATATTAAATATCACATCAAGCGAGAAATATTTTTTAACGATTCTAGCCCTACTATATTTCAATTGTTTCAATAATACCGTACTTTTTCGTTTTTCAATATGTATTTAATTTATTTAATCATTTAGTTATCATCAATGTACATGTATATTAGATTCATTTAACCTTTGTGCTTTCTTTAACGATGAATTCCCTATTACAAGTTCTCGATTAATTAACATTCGCGTGCATTTAATTAATATTCATCTTCATTTATGCATTTCAGGCCCTGTCTGGCATGAATTTTCATAATTGATTACTTGACCGTTTGCAAGGAAGATGGGTCCCACCTGTGAGTGAAATGGTCAAAAATGACAGCTAAAACGATCAGATTATTGCTTTTTTGGGTAGTTTAACGGCTGAAATTCTGCTTAAAATCATTGCTAGACAGGGCTCGATGTTATTTATTCTAATTATAAATTAATTATAATTTCACATTTAAGAATGCATTTCATTATTCACGTCCATGTATGCTAATAAATATCCAATTTTATTTAATTGGAAATAAAATGAATGATTTAACGTTCAATGCCACATAGATATTTCTTGGTATTATTTCTAGATTAATTAATATTCACCCATATTCAAATATTACTTTTGCAGCACTTATAAAATATTTCATAATACATTCAACGTGGATTAGTTTTTCGAAAAATCACTATTCCAAAATACATTTTTTCCCCTAAAATTTGATTTTAAAGGAATCCAAACAAAGGCTTATAAGTTCACTAAAAGCGAAAAATAAAGATATATTTTTGGACATGGCATAAATAAATATGATACATATACAAATTATTAGTATTTTAATTTGTCAAGTTACTTGACTCGGACGAAGTGATTCCGTTAGATCAAAATCATAAATTCAATGATTTCAAGGGTACACTTTAAACCGAGTTAGGTTTTGATGGTCGAAATTTTTAACCTATTGAGGAAAAGATAATAATGCGACAAAGCATATGGCCCCCCCAACACATTAAAGAGTGCAATAATATAGGCATATCCTTGGTCCCGCCCTCGCGATCCATGCTTTTTTAGTGCATAAGCTCTTGGACCACACACTAAATTTTTTGTATATGGAGCCAAAGCCAAAGGTTCATTGAGAAGGAAAGATAATATTTGTGGATTTCTTTGCCATCCCAATTAATGTGACACAAAAATAAAAAGTTGTTATGTAGTGGTTGCTTGGACTCTTAGTGGGTCACATGAACGTCTTAATCACAATTATGATTTTAATTTTGATCAATCATTTTAAAAGCGTTCATTTTTCTCACATATCTAATTCAAGTAAAGAATATAAGAATATTCGAAAAAATTCTACTACAAGGCTAAAACGTAGAGAATGAGGCATCTATCATCTGTGTTATGTCATACATAACAACTAACGAGGCATCTATCATCTGTGTACATACGAGATTTGAGGTAGGAAAAATTTTGAAATTGAAATTTTGTACACTTTTATAGTAAACGCGGCCTTTCAACATCCAAAAAATTGAACTGTTAGGTAAAGACTTTAGGAAACAAGGATCATTTCAATAATATAAAATAAAAAAACCATGTTACAATGACATGTTCTAGACAACATGTTTTTGGGAGCAGGTATATACCACAATATAATTTGGTCATACGTTGATTTTTCATTTTTAAAATTTAAATTTAAATGCAGTTCTAATTTTAGGCAAGAATCATATATACAACAATGAACAAATAATCTATAGGCAAACAAATTTAATTCAATATAAATCAAATCTCTCAATTTGAATCTACGACCAATCGATCAAGAACTGATCCTTTTATGATTAAGCTTTTGAGAAGTTCAAATCTCGTTCTGAGCCCTTGATCTATTCATGTATACTTGCACTTGCACATGCACACACATACGAAATTGATCTCCTAAACACCGATGTTTAGCTTATGCTAAGCACTAGATGACGTGACACACTATAATATGTGGTGTAGTCAGTTTTATAGCCAACCATTATCTATCACCATCTATGAATCTATATCTTTTCACGTAGAAAGACAACACAATAAGTTCAAAGCAAATAATGAAGCGATTGTGTTTCTACCGTGGCTAATTCGAAGCACTTCCACCCACAAGCTCTATCTCTTGTAATTAAATTAAAAAAAAGTTTAAAGTGTAACTTGTTCATTTTTAACTAAATCGATAGATAGGGACATATAATGCAATTTCCCCATATTATGATATATTCATTGACCAACTTTCAAGTCATGGTCAACATCTTGAAATATAAAAATTGGCGATGTTGGGAAGAGAGAGAACGAAAATGATGCATCTTTACAAGTAATTAGCATTGTGCAAAGTTATTTAACTTAAAAAATTGTAAAATGCGCTAAGTGAGTTGAACAAAGAACGGGCCTACTCATTCTTACGATTCATGTAGCATTTTTTTGCGAGTGAATCTCATTTTCAGGCGACACAAATACTTTGTCTAACTCGAGTGTTTAGCATAAGCTAAACACCAGTGACATGACACACTAATTAATGTATTGGAAGATAATGGTGGATCCTATAAAATGATTAGATTTATTAATAGTTAGTGTGTCATGTCATCAGATGCTTAGCATTTTGGCATCTAATAAAGATGGTAGTATCAATTCCACGTCCAAAAGAAATGGATTGTGACCTTAAAGATGTTATCCTAAGATATTATTTGCTTAGACTACTTACTTATTATCTTACGAAAGATAGATAGCACTAACTTGGCTAAAAGCAACGCCAACATTAGACCTTTATAGAATCCTTTCTATACATTGAGTCCTACTCATGTTTGTGTGTCCTATTACAAATCACATCAGTATTTCATTCTTTGGGACTCTTTTGATTAAATATTTTTAATAGCTCATTTTTTTTTTATATATATTTCTAGTTTTCGTTTTACTTGGCACGTGGAAATTTCGAAAAATAAGACCTCAGGCAATAAATTAGACAACCGAAGATATGACTAATTTCACTAGAATGGTTAATTTCGTATGATATTTGCAGTAAATATCGAAATAGAGTAATACTAAGCTTGTTAACAAGTCTCTTACTATAAATGGTATTTCCTAGGAGTTTATCCCTACCATATTAAAAGAGCAAAACCACATATTACTCTTCATTTGTGAAGCATTTTACCTTCCCATTTATCTCTATTATTTACTGTTCATTTGTGAAACATTTTTCATCCTCGTATATATCAAACAAAAGGGTAATATAGACTTCTTTCTTACCCACAATTGTTGACTAAAACAGAGAAGAAGGGAAAATGCAGTGGCAAAGTAACTGTAAAAAAAAGGTGGAGACTCCGAATTCTACGAAGACACGGTGCCATGTCTCCGTATTAGGGAGACATGGTGTGCCGTGTCTCTAAATTCTACGGAGACATGCCTCCAAATAAAATGGAGACATGGTGTGCCGTGTCTCCGTAGAATTTGGAGACACGGCACTCCAAATTCTACGAAGACACGGGAGCTGTGTCTCCGAATTCTACGGAGACGAGTCGTGTCTCCTTTTTTTTTAATTGTTTTTTTTTCTTTTTTCTTTTTTGTGCTAATAATAATAATTTAATACAAAGTCATTTCTCTCTTATAATTTCAATTGTTATACGATTTTACTCAGAAATTTTCACAGAAGGATTTAATGCAAACACAAAGTCTTCTTTCTACTCCACCGATCCACTGCCCCTTCTTCTCGCTACCCAATAGTTTATTGTTCTAATTCAATTCTTGTTATTAATTACAATTAGCAGCTTCAATGCACTGGAATTCCCTATCCCATCTTAATAAACATTTTT